>BOPN01001333.1:132500-172500 GCA_017312705.2 Penaeus japonicus
TCATTATTTTTCCAACATAGGTATTCCAGGGAATGAGCTGCGCTGGCTACAAGTACATCTTGGGTCGTCCCATCAAGTACTACAAAGGTACAATTCGAGTTCCTGAGATGTCGAATTCAACTTATTTCCCTGCTTATGAGGTCAATTGGGCCAAAGTTATTAATTAGTTAGAAATCGAGATACTGAAACAAAGAGAATTTTTAAGTGCAACATTTTGTATTTTCATTTTTCATGTGTAGACCCTGGTGATAACACCGTGTCAGTTATGGGAAATGACGTGTACATACTTATATAAGATTAATCATAATCATTTGTACTCCTTGTTTTGATGTTACGAGTTTCAATAAAGGCGGATTTCCAAACAATAATTAATTCAAACCTGTATTTAAATGGAACCTCTTCTCCATACAGGAAAATTAGTTTCCTATGAAATTATTTGCGCAATATTTAAGGCATCTGTAACAATTACTTTTCTCATGTACGATAAAAAAAAAATTGCAAGCAATAACGGGTAAGCTACATCTCCCTCAACTCTCTCTTGATCTGTTAAGTCTTATTGATCTCCTTTTAGTTTGTGAATTCCCCTGAATTATAATTGGAAGCTATGGAATCATATACAAATATACCTATTAAGGTGGTCTTGCATTAACCCAAATTTTTTTTTTTTTTTTTAATTACCTTTTTCACTATGGCTTCATCTGGTTAACCGCAAAATTAAATCTTACATACATTTATTTAATATCAAGCGGTTTTATTTTTTCACATCAGGAGTGGTAATATACAAGTTTCATTACCACCTTCTATCACTCACGCATACACTCACCCTCTTTCCCTCCCTCCCTCCCTCTCTTTCTCACTCCCATAAACATCAAGCTTGAAATAATTAATACAAATACTAATGCTGACCAAGATGGGGAGCAAAGCCTGTATCTAGAAGTCGTACATTTCCAAATCTTTATTCATCAGACTATCCTTTGTTAAGTAGATGATTATTCTTAGTATCATATAGATAGTTACAACCTGGAACACAGTAACAGTTGTTTGCTTTTGTTTACACTTTCCACAAAGTTTTAATCAAAATGTACCCAACTCTGATGTTGTGTTAAACATGCATATATTAAACACAAGATAATACATATATACCTGTTATTTCCATTTGTTTACATGACTTTTTTCTGATTCACATTAATCTCCAGACACTACATGAGTATTAATGAGCAAACGTCTATGAAAAAGGGGACAAAAAAAGAAAATGTGGGTAGAGATATATGTGCATACACATATATATTCATATATATGTATATCATACTTTATTTAGAGAATACACACAAACAGGCAAAGGTTTCAAGCTTGCAGAAAACTATGTAAATAACACCTAGCTGATGTAATACTAATTATTCATGTTAAACTAATTAATTAAGTTGTGAACACCCTACACTCAAGGTTTTTGGGATAACATAAATGTGGTCCAGTTAGTACCATAATATCTATAATTTCACACGAAAAAATGTTGAAGTATTATTTTCAGTGATTTAAAGAAAATGTAGAAAATGTAGGTCTAAACTATAAGTAGATCTGCATTCAATATCAACATGTGCAATTCTGTTGTAATAACTGATTACCCACATGGTGAATTCATTCACCAATATCACTGAAAATAGTTTCACAAAAATTATATATCAAAATTTATGTGACGAAAAAAAATTCGTCAACCTTACCAGAGGAAAATCAGACTCTAATAGCACATCGCAGATGTACATCATTACTATTAAGTGTATCAGAAACAATAAACCTGACTATTTTAAGAAAAAGCAAGTGACTGGTTGCTGGAATGGCCAGTGAGGGTATCTCTATATAAGTAACCTGGTTAATGAACAAAGTAAGGCAGCAATTAATCACACTACCTGATTAAATTTCTTGAGAAAACACTGAATAGTGCTAATGCTAAATTCAATAACTAGAAAAAGAAGAGACTAGTAAAGGAAGGGTATGCTTTGAAGCCTTTCATCCACCACTCGATACAGAAAACCTAAGCCTGGGTAGCCAAGTATGAAAATCTAAAGCAGTAGATTCAAATAGAAATGAACCGTCCCTATGAATATTTTCCAAGAATTCTTTCATCTTCACAACTGATTTCCATTCAGACAATGTCACACACACCCTCTCTCTACCCTCACACATCACCAAACACTACCATCAATATCAACTTTATGGTAGACTCTGCAGGAGTTCAGTCAGGAATTCATCAGGATTCTCAATTTCGTGCAGAAGTCCTGGAGGAATAACACTTATTAGTAATGTATTGCATTAATAAGTTCAAATTGTAAAAGTTAATATAATCATCACAGTGAAGTTTCAATCTTGTACACAGTTTAATAACAGAATTATTAACTATCAGATTAATGCATAAAATGAGCACAAAAGATCACATTAACTAATGGAAGACTGTAGCAGTATCTATTTGCTCTTTCAGAATATCTGAAATTATTACAATTTGTTTGTGTGAATCCTCTATAATATAATGATTCCACTTACCAACTACATCACAGAATTCCATGAAGGAGGAAATAGGCAGGAGCTCCTCTTGATAATGCGTAAGGACCTTAGAGGAAGCCTCCACCAAAACTTGATCATTATGACGCACAAACTCAGCAACTGTTACACTCCATTCCCCCTCAGTACTTGTCTTCTGCAAAAAAGTATACAAACATATAAGTAACATCTTTGTGAATAAAATGACTATCAGGAAAGGTATATCACTAAGTGTAATCAAACCTTAATACTTTTCAGCAATACTAACCTTGAAGAACGTGTTGTAAATTGCATCTATGAGGGCCCAGAATATGGATGCATGCTTGTACACACTCCAGTCCTTTGTTGCTTTGTCTGTGATCCTGTTTCCAGGTGGTGGGTGAGGCGACACTGATCTGGCATGAGCAATTACTAGTAGACGTTGGAGGTACTGTACTCTAATTGATGCCCATTTGGTGGGTGAATATATGGCTAATGATAAAACACCCATATAAAATGCTCCTTCAGCCTCATAAGCAATTTCAATCCACCTTTCCTGACTTGCCTCGAGGAAGGTTGAAAGTCTCTTCTCCTCTCGACCCACTGACCGAGTGCTGTGAAGTTAATTAACATCATTTAAACGCTGAACACAAACTTTTAATTGATATGCTCACTTTATAAGGTTTTAAATTACTTTTTGAATGTTCTGATCTAACATTTGTACACATAAGTGCAATAATTCATTTCTGAATTACTTACGTGTTGATTACATATAGAGCCATGTGGAGAATGTAGGGCACCAAGTTCATATTTGACTGTCTGCCACCACCGCCTGTATCATCACTGAAGGACTTTTCATTGGCAAACCTCAACAAGAGCAACTTTAGGTCATGAAGGGTGGAAGAGTAACTGATATCCCTGAAAAGTGACAATGTTTTTTGTCATAAATGTATAGTTGTTGTTTTTTCTATTTCTTATCTATGTGTGAATGTTAAAAAAAAAAAATTAAAATCACAAAATTAAGTGTTCTCCTGTTTATCATTATAGACATAATTCAACTCACAAATAAGGAATAAGTAATCTCAATCTTTCTTGCTGAAAACTCAACCAAGAAAATGCAAATACAGTAAAATCCACTCCCCAAGGATTATGCTAACCCTAACCTGTGGGTGGTGCACTCTTGCAGGTAGGTATTGTGCCGTGCTAGACAGGAAGCAAAGGCTGATTCTGGAACCTGTGGCCCCCATAGCGGCAGGAGACCATTAGCACGGGTGTTGGCATTATGAAGGGCTGCACTCTCCCACTCATCCCGAGATCTGGAGGACCTGTGTGAATACTCCGTCCTTGTAAAGGCTGCAATTTTCCACAGCTTGTCTCTTTACACTACAATAGTTCCATGTGATGGGAGGAGGGAACTATTTAGAATGCACAAAGATATATCTCATACATACAAAGATAAAGCAGACAGGGTATCTTAAAATCTTACTAAGATACAAAGTGAATCATGATAACAACGGTATTATTCATCAAGATACTTACCTCACAGCAGCAAGATGACAGTCCACATGCACCACATTGAAGTGTGAAACAGTGCAATATCCCAATGTCTTGTGAGGTTTATTCTCAAACTCATCCACCACACAGCGCTTGCTGAATGTATAAACTGCTAATACTTTCTGTGGTTGGCAGCGGTAACCCTCCAAACAAATTGCACATACCTATTTTGAAAGAAATTAAAAAATCAAATACATTGATAATTCTCTTGTAAGAAGCAGGATATGTAGCAGCAAAATAGTATAGCCTCAGAGATAGTCACGAACAAATATACAACAAATACATAAAATCCAAATAGAAATGTACACAATTTATGCCAACATAAATTCACGTTACTTTAGCTGGTATGTGATATTTACCAATCCTGATTCCTCAGCAATCTCTCCCATTTGTGAGAGTAATGTAGACTGGGATGTAATTTGCTCCTTTTCATTAGCCTTGAGGCCTAGACGGCTCAACTCCTTCTTTCTGGTCTCCATGGCCAAGCGCTTCTTCTCCTGCCTTGTCTGGCGACGTACCTCTTGGACCTGGTGATACAAATGTGACAAACATTAAATGTGTTTGTATTTATAGAAACAAACACAAATATACAAAAATATCCAAATCTGAAAGGTATTCATTAGATGAATTCATAACTCACTGACCTGCACTGCAATACTGGGATCATCACGAAGTGCTTCAAGCAGGTTTTCAGCTACAGAGCCAACGTGTTCATCTGATGATATTTGCTCTAAGCGGTGAATGTGAGGTATGCAAGTAGCTGCAACAGCTTGTTGCGTTCCCCTGTGCTTCATCGCTAATCCTGTATATGGGATGATGAAATTAATATCATGCAAAAATGTAACAACACTAAAAAGTACCACATCACCTAATGAATCTACAAAAACTACTTCAAGTTAAAAATCCAAGATGCTGTCTTACCTGTCAAGAGTCTAAGAATGTATTTGAGTGATGGTCGACTTAGAAACTCTTTCCACTCATCATTGTAAACTACTACCAGTTTTTTACTCTTTGGCATGTGGGTTTCTATATACGTTAATGCATCCTGCAAGGGGGAGAAACAATATGTAAATGGTAAAATAAAAATTTCACTCATTTCACTCATAAAGATAATTCATATAAAAATAAGTGTTACTTTAAAAGGAGAGAGAAAAAAAATCTATATTTTCAACAAATCCATAAAGTTTCTGTTGACAAAAATCACCTTGACAATATTCGCTCGAATGATCATGTCTTTCAACTGATTGCCGTTCTCATTGCGCTCAATACCATCGCAGAATACACAGAAGGACTCCATCTTTGCTGCATCTTCTGGCGAGTGCTCTTCATCGAACTTCTCGAAGTCCAGCACAGGACGGAAATGTCCCACCAAGAGCTCCATCTTTTCCTTGTGACAGAACACTAGGAAGGGAAGCACTCGCATCAAGCGCTGACGGACCTGTGGAGGTTGAGGAATCTTGAGTATCTTTTTAATTCTTTGGTGTATCTCTTACAGAATGCTAATCAACCCCTGGCTGAGTGGTTTAATGAATACACACTGCATATCTGCATAATTTTTTCAATTGTGTAGAGGTCCTGATGTCTAGGTTACTCCTCAGGTTTTCACTGATGTATGTCAGAATCTTGAAAACTTATTTTGAATGTTTCTGGAAATCTATGATTAGAGTTTCTGAGACACCAATGGATGAGTTACCTCATCCTGACCATCAGGGGGTCAAGCAGTTAATCACAACAAATGGATATATCTACAATGAAAACCAATATGCTCATTTGCAACATTTGTAAAGTAAACCATTGCAGAATTAGAAATACTTAATATATTCTTTCCCTCAAATTCTCAAACTATCATTGCTCTAAATCCTTACCAATCAATATCTGCTTTAAGGATTTGAACAAATATGAAGCTAGCACCTCATATCATCATTATTTTACAGTTAATCATAATAACTTATCTCTGCAGTTGTACTTCAGATCACATATCTTTTACATCCCTGGGTTATTTTCTTTCTTCAATCATATTTCCAAACTATAATTACAATAAAAATATCACAAGAAAACTTGAATAATATGCAATCTATGGCTTTCATTCATAAAAAGGACACTTTCCTACCTGAGCATTGGTGCGCGAGGATGTAGCTACATAGTTCAAGAGAAGATGGATGTCTTCAAGGGTACCACACGTTTCCACAAACTCTGTGTATGATGCAGCTGGCATGGAAGAAGCCTCTACCAGTACTGCCTCTAATACCTATATATATAACAGAAAAAAATTAAACAAAAGGTACTTCAGCTGACATGTTATAATAAACAGTCATGCATATAAATATATATATCTATATATCTATATCACCTTGATATGGAAGACATAAAGATATCAGAGAAATAATTCATCTTGAAGCCATACCTGAAGTAGTTGCTCAGTGAGGGAAGCCCCACCTGGTGGCCCAGCAACAACTTCTGGCTCTGCTGCAAGACACTGCTTCAGGGTGTGTAGCAAAGTAGCAATGGCATTTAATGACGGCACCATCAGACGTTCTCTGTTTACACGTACCTAGGATCAAGAGAAAATTTGTGTAGAATACATATAAAACAGCTGAGACAGATATTCTGGGTTCTATACCTATTTACAGTAATAGTTGAAGATATAATTAATGATTTAAAAATCAAGCTACTGTACATACCTTCACACAGTATTGGAAAAGCTTCAATAGCACTGTGACAAGTGCTCTGGCATATGAGAGGTCACTTATTCTCTGAAGGCACTGAAGCATCACCTGAAAAATTAAATTTGACATTATTATTTACTTATCAACATTTTAGACAATCATCATCATCAATTCTAATACCTCATTTGAACTCACTTGCTGAGTACTGCAAAACCGGGTTCAATCTTTACAAACTCTTTTTCCCCCATTCAATGGTTCCCTTTTATTATTAGTAATGCAACACATCCAATTTCCCACTTGTCATTACAAACATATCATCTACAATATCACAAATTAAGAATTTTCTAACTATACACTCACCTCAAGCCCTCCACACTGGCACATGACACTGGCCATCCTGTACACCTGCTCATTGTCCACATCTTCTTCTTTCTTCTTATCTAAGGTTTCTACAAACTCTTCTGTGGCATCTCCAAGCAGACCTCTCATTCGATACACTATACGCATAGCATCACTCTCGCTGTTTTCTGCTAGCCAGATCTTCTTATACACCTGTATGATTGACAAAAATAAGTTAATGAAGCATATCACAGCAATGTTGTAAAGTGATAACTATTTTGACTGTACTTTCTCCTCTTGAACATAATAATAATGTCACTGGGAAATGTCATAATCATTTGTAACTGGTGCCATTATTACATACTTTGGAATGCACATAAAACATGTCTATATATGATTCCCATTCTCAGCTTAATCAAATCAACACACCCTGAATAAAGTTTGAAGTCATTTCCTTTACAGAAGTTTAATATTCTTCTCTTCTTGCAAAATAAGAGACAGATATCACATCACTTAGGGAGTCTCAAGGTTTACATATTGTCCTAGAGTAGTCAAATGTGCTACTTTAAAATTAAAAGAAAAAAAATCTTAGGTATACTCCTTCAGAAAATACTTCTTTCTCATACCTCTTTCACAGGCAGGTCAAGCGAGATGATCTTGTTACAGATGAGTAGCTCCATGCCATTATCATCTTCTAACAATGCCACAAGCTCACAATCCTGACAGATCTTGTTCTTCACATCCCTCATCAGAGGACCCAGGCCTGGATCTAAGCTGCTGTATGGGTTGCCTACCATGCGACCCTGAAACGTCATGGGGACCATACAGTTAAGCTTTGTAAAGGATACAATTTAACCCACTCACGACAGGAGCATTCCAGCCTTGAATGTCACAATGCCGGGGCTTTTGAGCGCTTGGGCCTAAATCAATTAAATGGCTGGCACAATACTGTGCCGCCCGGCCACTAGGCTTCTGAATGAGCGGTACAGAAGTGTACCACCCGTCCAGAGAGGGTTAAAGAAAATTGAAATATCTGAAAATGATAAACAATCCTGATGAAGTGTTCATTTGAGCATCCCCTATTAACCCTTCTGAGACAGGCATCTTTTGAGGGTCAGATCATTTTTGCACTGCAGTTTTTTTGTTCATAATAAAAAATATATATTCCTTTAGTTGTGTAACTAAGACATCATACCAAATGCTAATTAGTATCATTTTGTTAATCTATCATATATTGACTGATATTACATAATATACATATAAAAGATAGATGCCCAGCCCAGGCTAAGGAAGTAGATGTGGACCATCTAAGAAGGGTTAAGCATAATATTAATGAGGTGTCTTGCACAAGACAAACATCTATGAAATGAAATTTATTCAATTTAGTTTTTCTTTAAAGGAATTAAAGAAAACAAACCTGAAGGAAATCTTCCTGCTGAGGATCCTTCTCAAGGGTTAGGAAGAATTCACCAACATCATTCTCTTCAGGATAGATTATAGAGCACAGTCGCTCGTAAATGAAAACAGGTGTACGCAGGTCATCCTGAGGATACTGCTTCAGTGTCTCAACACAAACATTCATGAATTCCTTTGTCTCTGCCTCTGTACCTAGAATAATAAACATTTTTGGATAAATATCCAATTCATTAGGTCACAAAATCGGTAATAGAAGTGTAATGACAAGTCTTTCATTTAAAAAATCTAAGAATTCAAAACTCATAATCAAACAAAGACAAACCTGATGTCATGTCTTCCAGCAACTCCAGGAACTTGTCTTGGGTGTCATCAATGAGCTTGGTGCGCTGAACCACCAACTTCCGTAGAGAGAGGTAGCCACTCAAAACTGTGCCAACTAAGCGGCCCTTATATACACTCTTGATGGCATCTACATCAATGAACTGAGAGAGCAACTCTGTCAACACCTTTAGGGCATATCCTGAAATAAACAAAAATTAAAATGAAAACATATATCTTTAAAAATTTGTGGTGAAAATAATCTAATTTTTTTTTTTTTTTAAAGATTAATTTGATAAAAGGAATAGCAAGAGGAAATCACTCATTTCCAGCCCTCAAACTAAAAATATCAATATGGAATTTTTGCTCTGTATTTCCTATTGTATATTTGAACATTAACCCTTTCCCGACAGGGCACTCGCGACGCGAAGACCCCTATGCCGGGCGATTGCAATATTGCATTGAAATCGTCACACTGGCATGACGCCCCGGCATCGGGAGTTTGGCTGTGTCACACAAGTGTGACGCACCATCGTCATAGGGTTAATATCCATAGCAGCACTATACCTTGACACTTTCAAACATTTTTGTGGTTTTAAATATTGGCAAAAAATCATTTTTTCTTTTTCTGGATTCCTTAAGCAGATGGTGGGGCATCATGTTACCACTATTACCTGATTAATTCACCATGCTATTGTATTTCCAAAGTAAGTAAAATATAGGGATGGCAATGAGTGAGCTCTTCTGGCTGCATCGACACTAGCTAGCATATGCATGTTGAAGATGTTTCATAGCTTGAGTGTGATGGTATGCAGACCAGCAAACAAAGAGTTAGCAGCTACCAGTCCTTGCTAGAACCACATGGAAAAAATGGATTGTGCACCAAGAGATGGTAGCAGGAGTGTGATAGCATAGGAACTGCAGCATCTATTCAGTGTGTACACAATTTTTTTCTGATTCTTTTTTTCTTTTCTTTTCTTTTCTTTTTTGGTTATCTAGTTTACTTGTAAAAGCATTTACTCATTTGGGATGAATAAACAAACTAGCTCACTCCCTCTCCCATTTACCAGTACCTGCATGAGCTTTACTAATCATAACATGAAAATAGAAACAGAAACAACATAAAAATCAAATAAAAAACAAAACAATATCAGCTAATAATGACAAGTACTCTTTGAATTACCTTGACTAAGATCTGTAGTTAGGGTTGTCTCTTCTAGGGTGGTCAGCAGCTGAATTTCTGCAGTAATGAGACTGGCAATGGTTGGCAGGACACCCTTTAGTGCCAGGTAGTATTTCCAGTGAGCACCTAACAGGAGAGTCTGATACAGTGAGACAAATTCTGCAGCACTTTCTCCTGCCTTTCCTATTTCTGGTAAGAATGTTGTGAGCATATCCAGCACCTGAAATCAGACAAAAAAGTAATCAGTATGCATTAGAATATCCATCTGTTAACTTGCATACACAATTGATATTCAGAGTAATCTATAACATTACCATTCCTTCCACAAAACCAATTACCTCTCTCTTGCGTTGGGATGACGTGCATAGAGACTCCACCATTTGTGCAGTGACCTGGCGAGCCATACGTGATGATGGATTGAAGAGGACACGTCGCAACCACGAAGACTCCTGCATCTTCAGATCATACTGGTGACGAATGGTATGGGCCAGCCAGCGACAACCATACTTCTCTATGAGGTATCGTTCGTGGACCTCATCCTATAGGAAGAAGGGTTTAGTGAATAATAAGTGAGAAGTTTTGAGGAAATAATTCAAAAGCAAGTACAAATCACCACTCACACAAAGAGGATGGTGTGTGTAGGAAATATCAAAGTTCCATTATATCTGAGTTTGCTGTATTTCATTTCTGGTGCTGTCACTGTTCATGACTTAACTTTCTTTCAGAAAATAATGTTGCTTCTTACCTTCTTCATCTTACTAACAGCTGGTTCTTGTGCCCTTCTGGCTGATCTCTTCTTCCATGTCTCGTAGGAGTGGCTTGGGTCGCCACTCAGCCACTTACTCACATCTACTCCAACCTTAAGTGAATAAAGCAATATTTTGTAATAAATGCAAAATAATCTGTTACATCTTTATGTTTTCTCAGTATTAGAAAAGTATATTTTTCATGTATTTTAACTTTAGCCTTCTCTTCTTACCTTTGAACCACCCAAGTAAGCAGCCATCAGGTCAGTGGAAGCTGCACTCGAGGCAGATGCAGCTGCAACAACTGCCGTGACAAAGGCTGCAGCATTCATGGGGGTCTTATCCCTGCTCTTACGAGGTGGTGGAGGAGTAGGTGGTCTCATCACCCCTTGGAGAATACGAAGGCAAGGCAGAGTGATGTGCTCCATCACAGTTGGGGAGGCATTGGATCCTCCAGCCATCAGGAACAACTGAACCACACACCTAGGAAACAGAGCAAAGAAAGAGGTTTGTAATTGCACTTTTTTGAAGGATGGTGGTGGCCAAAAATCCAAGTATCTTCCTAAATATCTGAAAGATTCTCAACAAAAGCTAAATATATCTATAAGGTAAAGGACACATATTAGAGACCACAAAAAAAGCACTTTGATAAAAGCAACATAATATATAATAATTACCTTAACCTGTACTCCCAACATGAATCCTCCTTCTGTGCAGATGCTGCTAATAATCCCATTTCATGTCTGACAGCAGCTGCTAGGTCTGGTGATGTCACATGGGATCGCAAAGCCATGCTGATCTTATCCATAATGAGGCGATTTAGTTCTTGTGTAGCAGACAAGTCATCTTTAGTCAAGAGACAAAGGAGCTGGCGCACCTCACTTCGCACCTGCAATTCATCACACACCAAATTAGCACATTTATTTTGCATTTACAAGTATGATACAGAAATGGGAAGCAAAAACAAAATGAAAAGGATAGGATATGTAAAGAAGCAAAAAGTATCTTCTTATGAAATTTATTATTCACTGACAGCGATATGAAAACTTGATAGTCATTTCAAAGAAACAAGTCTTAACTTACCTGCACAGTGCCTCTCCTTAGATTATACTCAAGGAGGTCATTGATGAGTCCATGTTGGCAAAGGGCAGCCCTAAGGGTGGCATTTGTTGCCAAAGCCCGAAGTAGAGTAATGCAATGCTCTGTGGCTGATGCTGCACAACCATAGCAGCGTCCAGCAGCCACTACTCCTTCCTCGTGGTTGCTTGCATGAACAACACCACTGCGTGTGATAGGAGACACAACGTTCTTCTTTCCACCTTCTTTCTGGGACCGATCAAAAGCAACAAGCTCTCGCCGGGAGGCTTGGATTCGCTGTGGTAAAGAAAAGTACATGCATTTATCAGCCAATTATTCTAGCAATCATTATGCTGCATAAAAACTTCAATACTGAAAGAAAATGTGCTTAATTGTAATACCATAATTACATATTCTAAAAAGAAAAGGAAAAAAAAAAAGAGGGCCTACCTGAATCACTTTGGACAGGTCATCAAATGAGTTCTTGCAGTCACCGCAGTACTTCTGTGCCAACTGCTGGATGGCTCGGTTCACTTGAGTTCCCCCTGAGCTGCCTTCATCGCTACTCCTTGCTGCTCCTTGCTCACTTATTCTCACTAACAGCAGCTGATGTTGGATAAAATAAATATGTTCAATCTATAGCTTTTTTTCTTTAAAGGATTCATGTATTGTTTTGAAAGCAATACAATGTGACAAGAAAAAAATAGAGCAAGAAGTCTTTTAGTCATATATATGAATAGGATTGTAGGTATTACAGATAATTTAACAAATAAAAAAAATATACTGAGTGAATTAGTACAAAAAGGAGCAACCATGAGGAAAAGGAAAAATCACCTCCAAAGTTGGTTTATATGCTTGGAGCTGCTTATATGACCTGTCTGCCTTTTCTAGCAAGTTGTTGATGTTGAGAACTGCCTTTTTGCGGTCATCTTCATTCTCTATGGGATCCACAGCACAGCAAGGTCGACATTGTAATGTATAGTCAAACTTGGCATACTTGCAATAACCACAGGCATTGCAAAGGAAGGGGTCTTTCTCATCATAATTGATAGCCCTAAAATGGATAATGAAATTTGAGTTAAAATATGAATAAATCTATACAGTATCCATATGTGAAATAACATTAGATTATAAACATATTTATCTATATCAATCTATATCAATCTATCTATCTATGAAGTAAGTATATACAAATATAGTACTTTTCAAATGTGTTCAATCAAATGAAAACATATCTTTGTATGAAAAGTGTGTTCCTTCCAGCTAATATTCTCTTAAATATACGGAAGGATATATTATCACCGTGCACAAAACTGATACTCATTATAAAGTACAAACCTGCATTTGTGACACTGATACACATTCTCTCCACAATTAGCACACACTCCTGGGGATGCTGGCACAGCCGCTGAGCACCGAGGGCACTGAAGAGTTTCTGTTGAAGCCTGAAACAGATATCATCTTTGTTTATAAATAGAGCCACTACAGAGCTGAAAAACAACAGAAGATCTGACTGAACAAAAAATGATTCTTTCTATTTTTCTTGCATTACACTGTAGATAAAACTCACCTGGAGATTCTCATAGAAGTCGGTATATTCAAACATGAGGTTGCAGGCAATAATTGGCAGAGGGAAATCAATTTTGACCTCAATCTGACCAGCAGATAGGGTCACCTTCTTTGCACGATGCCACATGGCTATTGTGGAAAAAAAGGAGAGTATTTAATAAAAAGAAAATATTTGTCAATAACAGAGAAATCTGCATAAAAGCAAAATTTCTACATATGAATCATGTCAATACTAACTATTGGAACCTTACATTATAAAGTGCATAGTGTTAATCAGGAGTAATGCAGCCTTCAACTGTGATCAATTTCAGAGAAACTACAATAACAATCTCACTGATTACAATTAATATTATACAATAGTAATAACAATTTTCATACCATGGGAAATAGTAAATATAAAAATTTAAGTGTAATGACTATAGTGTTGCTATACATGGCATCAGCAATTAATTTAAGAAGCTACTCAAATACACAATAAAAATATAACATACACAAAAATGATCATCCTTTTGTACTTACCAGGCTTGTTCTTGAGTTCTACAACAGCCTGCACAGAACGGTTGTTATAGAAGACATTGAGGGTGCGGACCATCTTAGTGCGCTTCAGGTCAGCTATACGCAAAGTCAGTCTGCTAATCATATGACTGCCTACTAGCTTGACGAGCTGAGTTGTTGTGGTGAAGCGAGAATCCACCTGTAAAAATTTACCATTATTGTACCTCTTTTGAGATTAACCCATTTTATACAATGTCTACTTGTGTAAACTGTAATTTATTGTAATAAGGTAAAGGGATCCACATTTGTTTTGCTTTATGAGGGAAAAAAATCAAAATCTAAACATTTCTCTGAATAAAAAAAACAGTAGACTTCATAAAGGACAAAATTATAACACGTGAGCAAGAGTATGATATCAATCACACACATAAATAGCAATGATGTCTAACCTAATAAGAACAATTACTAACCTTAACTGTGGAGAGCTTGACACTAGTGAATGGAACTTCTGGGTTATTACAGACAAGGCATGGCTCAGATTCAAGGTAGTATCCATCAAATTCAACTAAAGATGCTAAGGAGTTGTAAAGGTTAGCATTAGGATGGTTGGCCAGGAGCTGTGACTGAGTACGGAGGACAGTGACAGCTCTGTTGATGTATTCAATAACCTGGAAGAAAAAGAGCATATTTAACCATGACCATAAATGTATAACATGTTTGTGGTAATATATCAATATCATAATTGTCCAAGAATAATGATTATAAAATTACATTAACCTTCTTTTCACAGTGTTGAGTCTTGAGTGAGAAGTAGCCCAAAAGGTCGACAAACTGGGCAGCCTTCCTTCCATAAGCAGGAAGGTGTGGCCATAAGGACCACATGAGGGTAAGGAGAGTATCCTGATCCCTTGGTGGGGAGTGGCGGTACAGCGCTAGGACCAGCGAGTGTGCCTGCCAGCGCACTCCAGTCGAGTTGGACTCCAAGAGGAATGTTCGGACGAACTGGCTGATGCGGTTACGGTCCAGGTATCTACAACAGAATTGTCATATCATACAATGATTTAATGTTCAAACTATATACCTATATATTTTCATATCATAGATATATTTAATGATTAAATAACATTTAATATAAATTATTATATTTAGCTTCAACTTAACTTACCTATTGATCTGAGCCACAAGTGCAGCACAATGTGCCTCTTCACCACGACTTTCTCCCTCACTATCTTCACTTGAAGCTCGTTTTGTACTGCTGCTTGAGCTCTGTTAAAGATGATAAGGATGTACAACTCTGATAATAGTAATTAAAACTAAAATTTTAAACAAAAGACCATTATTAAGCCAAGATACAACATAAACAACAAATCCACATCATATTACCTTCTTGAAGACACTCACTTTGGAACTTTCTGAATTCTTTGAAGTGGGACAGAGAGCTGCCTGTAAGAGCTGGAGCACTGTAGGTGCAACTCCTTCCTCTAACAGGCATGATACTTCCATCAAGAAGCCAAGTACACTCTCATCCTTCATACAGTACCTTAAAGTTCAACACAAAGGGTCACTAATGTTGCTGCCACATTTTTTATTTAGATCAAACTATATCATAAGATGAATGAGAATATGAATACAAATAGGAATCATAAAGAATAATGATGATAAAAAATATAGAGACATAGATACGGAGATAAAAAACAAATAGAAATCCTATAAAACAGAAAGTATAATTTGCATCAATACTTACTTTTGCCAATTTGGTGTCCTGGATGAGGCAATGTCCACACATGACTTCAAATGCTCAATAAGTTGGATAAGAGAGTCATATGGCAGTGCAATTGGTGTTAACGATGCACTCCCTGAGAAGCTAAATCCTCCTTGTGCACAGAGAACTTTCACATCCTGTTTCAAGATGAAAAAAACAAAAAATTACAAATACATTTACCTCCAATGAATAAAAGATCAATCAACTAATACCATCAAAAATCATTAACTTTAAAAATTTTCAATAAATAAGATAATAAAACTTTAATGAAATAAATAACTAGTAGTCTACCTTGATATGATAGTCCAGTGCGTGCATGTCCCTCATCTGGCGGTACCTGTCCTTGTGGCCACAAATGAAGAGAAGCAACTTGCGCACCTGACGCCTTACAACTGGGGTCTGTTGAGTCATCATGTACTCACACAGATAATGAGACCATGCTGGTTCAAACTGGCCACCTTCACCTAGTTTCTTCATCTGAAATATGGATGAACAAGTTAAATACCTCAAAACTCCAGCATATGATGAATACGTAGATCTTACAAATTGGTTTCAGAAGTAGACATGTTATCCATTTAATGGCTCTTTTTCATACCTGGTATGGCAGCCTTAGAACCATTTCTGTCAACAAGTGGGGGAAGGCTGCAAAGACATCATGGGCATGTCCCTTCACATACTGCCGTAGGAAGAATGGAGACATGTCTGGTGGAAGGGAGAGTGGGCGAGGTTTGAGGAGACCAGCACCAATGACGGTGCCTCCCTGCTCTTCAGATGTTGCCCGCCAATACTCCAGCAGAGCTTTGAGGAAGGAGAGACAATGTTCCATTGCTCCTGATCGAACTAAGCACTTGGCTGTGGCCTGGGGAATTACGCTGGAATTATCACTGCTGGATCTGCCACCAGACTTGCTTCTGGACATCATCACACCTAAGAGGGTAAAAAAGTTCAATTTAATTAACTGCAATAGAATAATTTTTAAAATAAAACTTTTGAAATTCACAAAAAAAATGTCATTCCAGCCTGGCAACACTTAGTACTTACTCAGTAGTCTCATAACAACAAGCTGGACTTCCTTGCCAGGTGTGCGCTCAGAGACTGTTGCTACGTCTATGCTGCTCATGTTCAATTGAGTGACTAGAGCCATAAGGACGGCATCCAGGCTTGTGCGGTCTCTTGTGTCATTGCCATCCAGGTCAGAGGTTAGCATCAAGAGGACCTTGAATTAAATAATTTAATATCAATAGTGAAAAAGCACAAAAAAATCATGAACAAAAATTATAACAATATATAATAGTTCTTACACATTTTATTAGAGTTGCCTCATAAAATGTCACATGGGAAGTGAACAGCACTACATGACAAATTACTATCTAAAATTTATTGAATGTAACTTAACCCACACAGGACGGGTGGTACAGCATGTGTACCGCGCATTCAAAAGCCCAGTTGCCGGGCGGCACAGTATTGTGCCGGCCATTCAATTGATTTAGGCCTAATAATTCGAACGCCCCGGCATTTGGACATTCAAGGCTAGAATTCCCCCGTCGGGAATGGGTTAATGAGGATGAAGTCAATAAATATATAAACCAGTGACATTTTATAAGCATATTTGCAAAATAACAAAAAATTACAAGTTAGTACTGCTACTTCATAAAGACAATGAATAATATATATACAATATAAAAGATAAAATAATATACAAAAGACAAGGTAATTCACAATTTAATCTACTTCAAAATTAGCAGGAGATAGTTTCAAATAGTTTCATTAACCCATTCACGCCGGGTGGTACAGCGTCTGTACCGCGACCTCTCTGAGCCCGGTGGCCGGGTGGTACAGGTGTGGTACCACAAATTTTTGCTTCGATATTCCGGCTGGTACATACGTTGTACCACCGCCACCTCGCCCACCATAAGTGCCAGAACATGCGTCTTTTTGACTTTTTCTTTTTGTTATCGTGTTTTTGAAGTGACGTCAGAACCCACGTGACTTTCTATGAAGACAGAATTCACGTGACTTTCTGTGACGACAGAATTCACGTGACTTTCTGTGACGACAGAACTCACGTGACTCTGTGACGACAGAACCCACGTGACTTTGTGACGTCAGAACCCACGTGACTTTGTGACGTCAGAACCCACGTGACTTTGTGACGTCAGAACTCACGTGACTTTCTGTGACGACAGAACCCACGTGACTTTCTGTGACGACATAACCCACGTGACTTTCTGTGACGACAGAACCCACGTGACTTTCACGTACGCGACTTTCGGTGACGTTGCAGCCCGCGTCATCGGAAACTACGTCACTCCGATGACCTGATTCGTCAATTACTTCCACGTAGGGAATTGTGACGTGGTAACGCGGGAAAATGGGGTATAAATAGCCCCCTGGAACACCTCAGAAATCACTCTGCTTTCGAGATGGCTCCCAAGCGCTCCTGCTCCGCTGCCCGCTCCGCTGCCCGCACCCTGTTGCTCTCCACCTCTTCGGAGGATGACCCTGCTCAGGTCTCGAGCACTCCGAAGAGGCCCCGCCCTGGGCCATCCCACCTTCCCGACGACTTCCGTGATCTTCCTCATGCCCGACCTCTGACTGTCTTTGACTTCTCGTCCTGCGACGAGGACAGCGACGACGACGCCGACTACCGTCCTCGCAGGCAGTCAGAGGAAGAAGGTCACGGGGACAGCTCCTGTTCGGAGGACGAGCAGGAAGACTACGTCGGCCTGGTGGATACCACGCTGGAGAGCGACGAGCCCTTGTCCGCTTACGTGGACCGTAGGCGAAGCAGGAACGAGCCTGGGACTCCCTCTTTCGTTTGGAGAAAGAGGGACAACTTTCCTCGAAAGCATGCGTTCGCTGCCCATCCTGGGGTCAAGGCCGACCTGGATGGGTCCAGCACGCCACTGGAGATCTTCAGGTGCTTGTTCCCTGAAGATCTCCTCCTCCACATCATCACGGAGACCAACTTGTAAGTAGTCATCATTTACTCACCTTTTGCTCTATATTGTTATATGTTTTGTGTATAGATGTCCTCCCTCAGACAATGTTGGAATTGTTTTACTTATGTTTGATTTTTACTCTTCTGCAGGTATGCTGAGACACGCCCTCCTCCCTCCTCATCCCATATGAGGAAGTGGACTCCACTGTCCAGGGAGGAGTTCTCTGCATACATGGGCCTCCGTGTGAACATGGGGCTGCAGCCCCGCTCGAACTACCGCGACTATTGGTCCACCGACGAGCACCTGCGGTCGTACCTATACTCAGACGTGATGGCGCGGGACAGGTTTGACCACCTCACCAGCCACCTCCATTTCGCCCATTTGGAGGAGGGTGAAGGCGTCCCCGCAGATCGTCTGTGGAAGCTACGACCGGTGATCGACTCCCTGGATTTGACCTTCAAGTCCACCCTCGTGCCCGACAAGGACATCGCCATCGACGAGTCCTTGTGGAAGTTCCGTGGGCGCTTGGGGTTCATCACCTTCAACCCTTCGAAGCGAGCTCGCTTCGGGTTGAAGGTATACAAGCTGTGCGCCTCCACGGGCCCGTCGTCCGGGTACACCTCGTGTTTCCGGATTTACACGGGCCAGGACCGTGGGGACGTGCCAGCTGGGACGAAGGTCGTCTTGGAGCTGATGGAGAAGAGTGACTGTTTGGGGAGGGGTTACAGTGTCTTTGTTGACAATTGGTATACCTCCCCGTCTCTTTTCCACATGCTTCAGGAAAGGCGGACGAATGCGGTGGGTACTGCGCGCATCAACAGGAAGTGGATGCCGAAGGACTTCACCGCACTGAGAAGAGGCGAGATGGACTACAGGAGTACCCCTACGGGCATGCTCTGCGTGCAGTGGCATGACCGTAAGGTGGTCACCGTACTGTCTACGGTTCATCGCGCCTCGGTCGACGGAGACGGAAAGCCCCACGCCATTCTCGACTACAACGTCGGGATGAAGGGCGTGGACGTGGGCGACCAACTTTCCGCCTCCTACCCCACCACTCGGAGGTCGAGGGTGTGGTACAGGAAGGTGTTCTTCTTCCTGTTCGACCTGGCGGTCGTCAATGCCTTCGCCGTTCATCGGACACTAGGCGGCCAGAATTCCCAGAAGGAGTTCCGGTTGAAGCTGGGGAAACTGCTCATCGGCGGCTACCGGTATGGTAACGCGCCGATGACCAGGAGGACCGCCCTTGACGAGGGTGTTCTACCAGGCCAGCTTCCGCCACAGACGAGGGCACGACGACCGCATTCTCAGCAACCCGCCTTGCCAGGGAGTCGGCTTCGATGTCGCGTGTGTTCCCGCAATGGAATACAGCGAAGGACCAAGACGCGGTGCATAACCTGTGGCGTGGGGTTATGCCAGTATGACTGCTTTGATGAGTGGCACGACTTCGTCTGAAGTCGTGCCACTCGTCAAGGTAGTCATGCGTACAGTACATATGCTTTTATGTACCTTCTGATTCTCTACATATGCTTATGTAGTGATTGTTGTTTCTACATATGTTTTTTATGTAGTTTCTTCCATTTTATATACATGTTTGTATATATATGATTGTATATACATTGTATATACATTGTACATATGCTTTATGTACTTGTTGTTTACCTTTTCAT
The DNA here is from genome assembly GCA_017312705.2 of Penaeus japonicus. Classification (NCBI taxonomy): domain Eukaryota; kingdom Metazoa; phylum Arthropoda; class Malacostraca; order Decapoda; family Penaeidae; genus Penaeus; species Penaeus japonicus. The sequence goes on from BOPN01001333.1 coordinate 152,746, forward strand.
CAATAAACCTTGTTATTCTTTCCATAATTTCTCATTTTCCACCATAAACATACAGTAGAAATGGTAAAACTTGCCTTTCTCCTTTTCTCTCATGATTACTTGGCATTGGTACTCCACACATCGAAGATGGATACATAAGAAAGCAGAATGAACTCAGAACTCAAAGTTATAACCAGTAAAACATAGTGCGATCTTGTAAAATCGTAAAAATCGACTTGTAACTATTTTCGTTTTTTCAGCTTTTTAGCTCATTATTACGTATCAAAGGTAATCACACAAATCGAAGACGAATACATAAGAGAGACGAATGAACTCTATACTCAAACTTATAACCCATAAAACATAGTTCCGGGTTGTATTATGGATGAGAAAGGAAGTTTAGAATCGTGTTTTATTCCATATCATTCTTATAAAAATCGGCCGTAAACATGGCAAATCAGAGACGATGGAAAAAATATTTTTGGAACGCGTCCTCCACTCAGCGCGGCAGACGAAAAACAGCCCGGCGAGCGGGTCTGGCTGGTTTAGCTACCCCCGGCAGAGCGGTGTGGCGACACTCGGCAACCCCCGTCGTCTATGGGTTAACATGGTACCACACCATCAACCTTTACTCATCTTTAACCATGTTGGTAGAGTCTTAATGTACAACTTACTTGGAAGAAAGGAATAGTTGTAACTCCTCCAACTGTCGACAGAGAGGGAATGCGCTGGACCAGGGCATCTAGCAGAGCCAAGCGGAGTGTGTGCAGCCCTACACCTCCTTCTGGTAATTCCTCTTCAACCAAATCACCCTATGAAATACAATAAAATAAAGTAACTTTACATTATTTTCAACTGCCTAATGAATCAACATCTTACTGTTACTTTAATACAAACCTTGAATATAGAAACACACACATATGATAAATCTTCATCAAAACTGACCTGAAGTGTGGTTGGTAATGCTGACACTCCATCGCGAAGAGTTGCTGCTCCTGGTTCTTGACCTGTGTCACCATAGGCGGAACTGCGTCCAGACACATTGTGCTCACCACCCAGGCTCTCAACAACAGATCCTCCAGATTCACTTCCTGCACTTCCAGCCTGGAATACAAATCATATTCATTAGTAATAATGGTCTTCTAACTTTTGATACTTCTTACATTAAAATACATCAATGACTTACTGATAACTCAGGAACATCCTTTAACTAAATCATCTCTTAATAAATTTAAAGGCAGCAGATATCATTTGCTAGTTAATTACTAACATGTTCTGCTGGAGAGGCTCTTAAGTTTGATCCATCAGTGGCTGCTGTAGATCCATCCCCATCATCATCATCTGAGCCATTAGCTGAGGCAGTAGTATCAGAATAATGTCCATTCTCCTGCCCATCAGCACCTTCTACATCACCAGCTTCTGCTTCTTCTCCACCATCCTGTAATCATTAGTTTTAGAATGTTAATCACAGGAACAAAGATCATGCTTGAATAACAATAACCTGACTACTTAGAATATACAGATATACCTAATGATGATGTTACTAACCTGTTGACCTTCTTGCGCATTAGCCTGAGCTCCGCTACCAGGCATTCCTCCAGCAGCCAGTACCTGGAGACTATGTAGTACTTGGCCACTTAGTCCCTGCAGGCGATGTAAACCAGGCAGGCCCCCTACCAGACCCTGCAGACCAGGAGGAAGATTCCCCAAATCTGCTGGTGCTTGTCCTTGGTCTTCATGCAATGAGAGTGCAATTGCAAGTTCTACCATGGCATCATCATCATCGGCAGGGAGATCCAGCATACTACTCATCAGTGCACCTCTCAGAGCCAGGCCACCTCCACCTCCTCCTAGGGCTCCTAAGGCTTCCAAGCCTTCTCCACCTGCACCTGAAACACAGGGCAGTTCAACTCATTTATGTGATCTCCACCACAAATGAATGTTCACTGATTTATAAGCAAATAGTGAATAAACATATATGACTATTCTATACTATTCTCTGCTCAGCTTACCTGCTTCAGCAATTGAATCTGCAGCTTCTGCTCCTTCAAATGGAGGTTCAACTAGGGCAGCTCCAACTGACTCTTGTGTAGTTGTTCTATTCTTTTCAGCATCATCCACACCAACACCTATTTAAAAGATTATTATGCAAGAAGATATAACATTCAATCATAATTAAATTTTACAAAATGAAAAAAACATACATTAAGTAATATTGCTTATAAAAACACTATTGCTTATCCGAAAACAGTAAAAATCCTTTTGTTATCTGTGAGTTTGTAAACATTCATACCTGGTGTGGAGCACCTTGGTGGACTGGGGATAAACACCTTGCGTCTCTTGTGCCGAGGTCTCAGAACTCTGATCAGTGCCTGTTTAGCACCAAAACTTACACCTGTGTCTGTACATAGTAGTAGTTCTGTGTAAAGTCTTACAGCAAGTGGCACTACAGACAGGGAACAAACTGTATAGGCATGTATGATCTCCACCACTGCTTGTACTGTTGCCTCAACATGAGTCAGTCCTGGAAATACACACAAAATCTTTTACAATACCATTTATAAAAACAAGTCTGAATGTACTATTTGGAATTTTTAACAATAAAAATCAATAATCTCATCTACAAGCAATGCTAAATATAAGAAAATATACACAAATGATAAACAAAAAACGAATTCAGAATTAGTATATTAGTAATCGTCTATATCCAAAAACTTACCAGGTTGACAAACAGGTGTCAGGAAGGGATTTGTTGGCTTGGCACCATGCAAAGACCAAAAGACAGTCATCAGCTGTGCTAAGAAGTGATTATCATCACAAGTAATATCATTGCCATTACTGTCTCCTCCCTCAAGTGTTGCTTCAGAATCTGACGTAGTGTCTGATGCTTTGCTTAGTGTGGAGTCTCCATCTGATTTCTTTGACATAGATGCATCACCATCTGTCTTTGGCCCAGGAGAAGAGATTGGGATGTCCACTTTCTTGGAATCATCTTCAGATGGTAATAGGGCCAGATCACAGGATGGTACTTTTTCTGTATACCTGTAAAGCAATAAAGATACATATGTGACTTAATGATATATCCTTGTACTATATTTTTATCCTAGTGATATAATGTCTGATATGCAATGCTCCCTCAACTTGGGTATCTCATCAACATATAATTTATACATACTTGACAAGATTATGAGGTCTGGCAACTGCCACATTTCTTGCTGTAACAACAAGCCTATGGTATGCCTCACAGTCTAGTTGATGAGGGTCTGTCACACGGCACAAAGTGCCAAGTGCTTCTACCACATTGGCAAGCTGTGCTCCATCTTTATGATTGTGATATGCAACTCTGCTCTGATGTAAGGAGGCTAGAAGAGTACGGGTGTGATGCTGAAATGAAAATACAAATGTCAGTATCTCAAGAAAGATTATGACTATATTATCCAAAATTAGACATATTGAACCTTTAATAAAGATTATTCTACTCCAAAAAAATACCTGTACAGTAGGTGGGAGAGGAAGATTCAGCAATTTGGTTGCAAGTTCCAGTGCTCCAGCACGAGCTACAATCTTCTCAGCAGGCGTTGCTACAAAGCATCCATCAAGAGTCTCAAGTGCTGCTGATACAAGGCGGTCTACAGCAGTCAGTGGTACTGGGGTTGTTGCAGTGCTGCCTCCAGCTGAAGCCGATTCTGAGGATGTCCCAGAGGCTCCAGCAGTTCCAGACCCACTTACAGTGGTGGGGAAGTCCTCTGGTTCTTCTGGCCAACCAAAATCATCTTTGGTCTTTCCATATCTATAATAAAAATGAACATAAAAGTAATTTGTCAGAAAAAAAATATCCAAAAGAATACTGAACAAAATAAAAAAGCATAAATCATGGTGTATAAAAGTTTTATTTCAGACTATGACAAAATTTGATAAATGAATAATATGAAGAAAGACTATTCCATCATATCATTAGTACAGAAACTGATTTGTACTCACATCTTTACCGAGTCTACAATTGTTACATTTGAAGGGTCTGCTGAAGGTCCAAATGTGATTACAATACGTTTGTCTGCTTGCAATGATTCCTCTCTGGTGAGGGGAACATCAAACCAACGGCTTCGTGTCGCAGCAATTGATACAGTGCGGCCAAACACCTGAAATGATGTTAAGTAAATATATCTCCACCAAAAATGAATGAAACTTTTGTACTATCAAAATCTTGTGAACAATCATTTGAAGTGACCTCTATTAGACTTTCAATAATCACAACACCAACCTCCAAGAATGCAGGAACCCTTTGTGTGTCAACAGCACCAACAGCAATTCTAATGCCGCAAATCACTAATGTGGAGTCATTGTTGGTAGCCTCTAATTGGAAACCACCTGGCTTGGTTGATGCTATGTACATGCCTGCAAAAAAGATTGCCACACAATGTTGTCATCCTTGATAAAGCAATTATGGGAACTTTACAACTAAAAGATAATTTTCTCTCCTTTTAAACATTAAACCATTTAGGGGACAGAAAAACATATTGCTTTAAACATACCTTGGCTGTTCAACCTGTTCTTCAGTTGCTGAACATTATACACTTGCAGAAGATCATTTCCACCAAATTCGATATCATTCATCACAGAGCAATGCTCAAAGAAGTCAACAGGGAACACAATGGATCCTGCAAGATTAAGATTCAGTAAAACATCTGTTTCAGATGAATCAACTTCTTCACTGCTTTCTATCACTTAAACAGTGAAACAACCATGGCTTTGTTGTATATAACAATGCTAAAACAAGAGTATACCAAATTAAAGTTCCTAAATCTGTATACATAATCCATGTAAAAAAAACAATGGCAAAGCTAACATTTTTACCTGGGATAACACCTAATGAAAATTCTATACAAAATATAAGCCATAATTTACCTGATGGCCTTCCAAGTTTGGGAGCTTTTTTCTTCCTGGAAGGTCGAAGTGCTGAGATAGCACTGATGCTCTGCATTTGAGGTGACAGCCAGAAATCTGTAATGGAGTTACACTCATAAAAGTGTCATCTCTATACTAACCATTCCTTATAATTCTTTCCCACACCAAAAAAATAAACCATTCTTGGACAATTGTCATATTTCAAGGATAAAAACATTCATGTATCACACAAACCTGTTGTCTGAGGGTTTGCATTGTAGATCCTGAGGGACCCATCTTCACACAACAGAATGAGTGTTGTCTTTGCTTCATGATTGGGGGACCACGAGTGACGAAGAGCCACCAAGTCTGTCATTCTGCTCTTGGCAGGGAGTACCTTGATCTCTTGGACTAAGATCTGATCTGGCTTCACCATTAAGATCACTGGATTGTTGCCTGATTAGGAGAATAGTATCAAGTTAGCATACATCTTTATGTCACAGTGTACACTAAAAGGCCAGCTGGTTTTCACTTGGGCAATGGCATAATCAACAAAAAGATACTTAAATCACATTGCCTACTGTAAAATCTTCAACTGCATAATTAATATAAGCTTTCAGAAACTAGCATGGTTTAATCTTAAAGAAAATCAATACTCCAGATGTCATAAAACACTATACTCAAACACTGCATATACTCAAAACTAAATATATAAACAAGAAGTGCACACATATGTACTGAATTTACTACATAAATTACATGAAAGAAAAAACAGACAGACAGAGAGACACTGATACACTCATTCGCACTTGCACTTGCACATATATATCATGTAACAGCACACTTACTAGACTGGGTAAGACATGTGATCAGCCCAGGATGGCCAGTGACCTCCCCCCACTGACACAATGGTTGCGGTGCCATCTTGCTGCCACTACCACCACTGCTGCTACCACTGCTACTGCTGCTGCTGCTACTGCTGCTGCTGCTACTGCTACTACTGCTTCCTCCAGAACCATTGCCTCCTTTCACGCTTACTGGGAAAAGTTTCTCAACACGTTCATTTTCACCTGAAATAGAAAAATCAAGCACATGAATATTTCTTCTTACTGCAACTTCAAGTGTTATAAAATTGGTGAAAAAAGAGAATATCTGTAATTAATTCCTTGACCCCAAGATGCCAGTTTACATCTCAGGATATGTGGCTAACAGACACCAGTTCATATTGGCTAATAAACATGTTTAAACTTAAAGGAGCAAAAGAGGTGAAAAGAGGCTAACTGGAGCAAAAACAAATCACTCCTTTCTTGTGATTCTTTTGTAATTGTAGTTATTATAAGCAGTTCAAATATGATTTAGAATTAGTGTTTGATACAAAGATACCCTCACAAACAGCCATCAAGTTTATCCCATCAATGTGTACCTGGACAACTGTTACTTACTTATGGAGACCAGTGGTGCAATAAAGCTCTTTCCTTGAGAATAGCTAAAGCACAGGACTTGGAGAGTATGAGAGTAATATACAGATACTCCTCCTCCTCCAATTTGGCCATTGCAGTCCTATTGGGAAATGAGAAAAAAATAATTGTATTATTTGTATTCTTAACATTGAACTCTGTGCTTATTTCATCTAGATTACAATTTAATGTTAAGCTCAAAATATCATAACTTGCCTTGAGATCTTGGTGTTGTATCTGAAGTACATTTGTGACATAGAATGGTCCATGTTGTGCTGAGCTTTCCTCACTCAACACTTGTGTGTAAATGTAGCCAGATGAAGCCATAGCCACCAAGCAGCATCCTGCATCCTATAAAGTGAAAAAATCCTGTTAGCCATCTCGCCTGACATGATATATTCAGGAGCTTTAGTACATTGATTTTCTACTGAATGGGCTACAATTTCTTTAACCCATTCACACCGGGACATATTTTCACCTACTCCAGCTAACGCCGGGAAGATAACAAGCACATGACGCTTCGTGCTGGGGTGTTTTCTCACTATGCAGGGCCGCACTGATCCTCTCAGAGCGTTTTTCACCCACCCTATTCTTATAGTTCTCAGGAATGCGTCTACTATGTAAAGGCACATAAAAATATTGCCATGTTCAGATGAGTTATTTTAGTAAAAAAACATATTACAGTAATGCCATTTTAGTTTTATTTTATTGAACTTTGCCTATATTCTTCACTTCCATGTGAAAATACCAAAGGAAAGTGGAAGCAATCTCTTAGTGGGGCATCAAAAAACATGTTTTACAGTTTATATGAATAATCATACACGTACATATGAGTATGTATATGTACCTCGTAACGTGACATGACATGATTTGACGGGTAATCAATAAATTAGAAGTAGTATTGCATCAGTAATTTAGTTTTTCGACTCAGATCTTTTTATTCGACTGATCAAGAAGCAGAAATTACCATGATGTCATCAATATCACATAGTTTTCTGATACGTCATTTTTTTTTACATTATATCTCATTTTATGACATTCAAACACCTAAACTGAAGTAATAGAGTCTAAGAAATTATGTAAAATGATTATATTTGAGAACAATCTAGCAATCTATTACTGACATTTCAGCATATCACATTGCCCCGCCCGGGACCCAGAAAATGCACCACATCTCAGGGCGTCACCCGGGTCTGGGGATAATTTTCGGCATCATTATAGCAACCGGCATGAATAGGTTAACCCATTCACGCCGCGGCCATTCCGGCTTTGCGTGGTCGCAATACCGGGGTTCTCGAACGCATAAGCCTAACGCCTCGAGATTCTCAGGCACACAAGCCACGAGCCTGGGTTGCCTACTCGCTCTACCCGAGCGCGCAGCTTCCCCTCATAGCTCGTCCAGGGCGTCTGACGCGAAAACCACAATACGTGCTATCACGTCAACCGGCATGAATGGGTTAAGGAAGATAATGGATAAATTAGAATACTGAATCAGAAATGCATTACATATTAGAGGATAGTTCAGAATGAGAATCAACTATAATGTTTTTCCTTAAAATATGTAGTACCTGAGTGCAGACAAAACAGGCATCCTTTATCTTTCCAGATGGCAGCAGGAAGAAGTACTGTGGCGAGAGAGAGTCAATACTAAGGTCGTAGATTTTGACAAAGTCTGCAGTGATGAGGGCTAGTTGCGTTTGCTGGCCTGGCAGCCATACAGCACGAATGATGTAGTTTCCAGACTCCAGTTGGGGGTGTAGAACCAAATGGTCTGACACACTTCCAGCACTTGCAAATGTAAGGACATGGCAATCCTGAGGGAAAAAAATGCCCATTATCAATCAACAGAATATGAAAATAAGATGTTATTCAGTAGCAAACTACAACAAACTGTGTCACCGATACTTATTCCAGATGTCCTACCTTGAGACCACAGACAGCAAGGTAATCATCATTGGCTGGGTTTGCTGTAATAGAGAGCACTGTGAATGGCACTGGTGCTGAGGAGAGTCGAGTGAGGGTAAGCTTCCTCTTGGCAGAGTCATGTTGTTTGAGAAGAGAAGACAGCTGGAGCACAGTGATCTTTCCCTTTTCATGAGATACAGCCAAATGCTGTCTCTTGCCACCTGGAGAGGCAAGGCAGCACATGGCAACTCTCCTGATCATGTGAGCTGACACCAACTGGCGGATGGTTTGACCTTGCTCACCAGAGTAGTTGAGGCGAACATTTTCAAAGGCTCCTTCCTGGGACCCGAGAGTGGCTACCATCAACTGTTCTGATGGCTTGACAACCTGAAATATTATCATCTCTTTACATCTTCAACTTTTTTAATCTCTTATAATAAAAAATAAAGACAAGAAAGTAGCTTGGATCTCTGACAAAGACTGCATTTTAAAAAAAGTTTAAAAAAGCTCTTTCTGCCAGTTCTATAAAATCTTTTTGTCCTCTATAACTGCGAAATATTAACCGCTGGACTGCAAGCCACAGCTCAGGATAACTTAAATTTTTTTCAGATTGAGGAGCAAACAAAAATTCCAACATAAAAATATCCAAACAAAACACCAAGTAAAAAACAAACATACCTTTGAATCATTATGAACTTGATGAAGAGCAGTCAAAGCACGCTGATATGACCCCACAGAGCTGGATTCCATTGAACTGGACTGAATAGTGGGCATCAAATCAGACAACAAGTCGAGGACTGTTGCTGCCACCTCACTGCTGCTCACTTCACCGACTAAGAGATCTCGTACGTTTTCTGTAATTTGCCAAGAAGAGAGAAAGTGATGAGCCATTTGTTTTTACAGTATGATCTGTATTGTCACTATGATTTGTATTTACTGAAACTTGTCATTTGTAGGTGACAACTTTGTTTTGCTTACCTAGTTTCTTGGCTAATGCTTGTCTCTGCTTGTGCGTGTCATCACGATGTTTATCCTTGGGAAACAAGGGAGAAGAAATTGTAGTTAGATATCAATATCAATAGGGTTGTCTTTTCTTGGGTAAAGATAATTTACATGTTGATGCTCCATACTGTTTGATGTCCTAGTCACTTCCAGAATTAATTATCATATCCATATATGAAGGATCTAAATATATGAAAATATGAATTATCTTTATTATAAATAAAATGCCATTCTTTAATATTTCTACATATATTACAAGAGAGAAATCTCTACCAAAGTATTTTACTGTGTATGATTATGCAAAAAAAAAAAAAAAAAAAAATTGCAAACAACTGTTACAACACTATCATACCTATTATCAAATTTAAAAAATTAACACATGAAATAAACCTTTAAACTTTATATATCTAATCAATTTGTAGCACTCAATGTTGTAAATATCATACTTCCATCTTTATATGAACTGACATCCATCAAATTTTAAAAACAGTCACTAAATATGTACCTATATATTTGACACACGAGAAATACACTCCAAAAATACTTACCGACTGAGTTCCCTGGGATGGTGAAGATGGGCGTCGTCGTAATGAAGATGGAAGCAGAGGCTCCACGCCAAATGCTGCGGGCCCACTGGATGACCCACCTCCATCCTCATAGGAGGCCGGGCTCCGTTTGACAAGGGCCTGTCACATGAAGATAAAATGGTCAAAACCTCTCTATACATAAAGACTACAACATTTCATAACAGTATAAATCCCTTCAATCACTAGACCATTATGGAACAAATTGACAAAGCAAAACCATTCTGTAGAATCAAGAAAAGACAGACCTGACATGAGCCATCCTCCTTTGCTCCACAGTCACAGAAGAAAGCCCCATACTTTGCATAGGTGACATCATGCCCTCTGTGACATACCCGGGCACAGACTGTACAAACTCCAACACCGTCAACCATACGACAAGTGTGGCAGTGATACCAGTGTTGATGCATGAATTCTTTCTGTGTCAGTGTGAAAGTGCAAAGTTTGTTGCACATGCTGTCTTCATCCTGTGGAAGAAAAAAATCATATTTCATTAAAACTAGGACTGCTAAAGAACATTTTGATGCTGAGAACTTTATCAAGTTTATCATACACATGAAGTTAATATGATCAAATTCACAAGCAATTAATACTTACAGAGTCTTCACCAGCACTATCATCATCTTCTTGCGCCAGATCATCTACCCAATCAGAGTCGGTGTCAGCTGTGAGGTCTAACTCGTAGGGAGGCGAAGTCATGCCACTTCTGTATGCAACAGCCCATCTCTCACTGCTCACCTATGGAAGGAGTATCAAATGTTAGGATTTTACGTAAATACCCTGGAAGTCACTTACTATTATCTGCAATATATTCAAAAACTAATTACCCTTTGAACATACATTCATATTTTAATCTACTGTGAAGTATGTATTTAACAAGTCTTTAGATTCAAGAAGTTTCCTTGTATATTATAAGGGCAACATTTATGCATTCATATATCATCTTGAAGAGTTCATCTACCATCATTCAAAGGGAGAGATTCCTCTCTTAGGATTACCAAAAGAATTTATAATTTCTGTTTCCTCAATGTCTGGTCTAATGGTTTTGTGATCAGGTATGACATAATATTCTGATATATCAACCAAAAGACATTTCAACTAGAGAAAAGATTATGCTATATCTATTAATTAAGTCAAGGATTTACTAGTCTTCGATCAGTAAATCAGACTGTGAATGACAGGTCATAAAAGCTCCCATGTTACTTATAGCAAAACATATATGCAACCATCAGATTAGGTTTCAACTTGCCATTCATCTTCCTCTTGCCCTTTTTTGTCACAGTTTTTTGGCACATTTCTGTTCCCTACATCTCTAACTTCATGATAAGAGGATCTAGGGAGGTACAGGCAAAGAGCAAAATCCCAGTCATTCTGTGCTAAATTTCCCAGGAGAAATCCTCTCTCATTTCTCTGGACATTCATTCACTTTAGTTCTTGCCTTTTTCACTCATGGGCTCTCAAACAGCCATCAATTGGAGGACACCTTGCAGACACTGCAAATCCTATTCGCATCATCTCTAGTGTGTGTGCAAATGTAATGGTGGTAAATATATGGCAGTGTTCTTTCTTTCGTTACTGCCCTCCAATTTGTTTGCTTCCATCTGGTATACAGACAATCCATCTTCAATGGACATCCTTCACAATATAATATTCCTTTCTCCATTTTGAGGAAGCAGACTTGTCAATGCCCCTATTCCTCAATTTGTTGAAGGATCATCTGGACATGTCATTTTTTCTTTATATCTACAGAATACAAGGTACAGAACACAGAGAAGCCCATTTCATTATCTTTTCTATTTTGTTCACATTTCATATATCTATTTCAGTTCTTCTCCTTCTGATAGGACTTATTATAGTTTGGGATTTGTTCATGTCATCTATGCATGGTGGAATAATCAACCATGCATGGCTTTTCCCTTTTAAAGGGATATTAAAATTTGGTTAGCCTTATCTCATAGCAGTGGAACTGATGGGAGGGGGAATGGTTTGGTTGGCATAAGTTTCTCTCAACATTTTTTGTTTTCCCTTGGATGTGCCTACAAACTGCCCTGGAGTCAACTCAGTTGATGTATTGAATTAGGCTATCATGCCTGATCAATATTACTTTTGCCACAGATCTCTCAAACAGAAAAGGCAGATTTTACAAATACCAAATTATCTAACTGAAGATACCTGCATTCTCTTACTTATTACATAACAATCTTTTAAAATAATTTCCAAGGGCAGGCAAAGAACTTCCCTTTTCAATATCTACATCTGTGCTATTCATCCAAATACAATAACTGAAACAATTACGACAATAAAGTGAATTAAAGACCCTTAAAAACAACTAAACCTTGGAATATGACTTACTTTGAGAGCAGCCACAACATCGCTGACATATGAAAGAAGATGACACATAGCCTCCAGAAGTCCTTTGTCTTTCTCTCCAACCAGATGTTGTTTGCTACAAAACAAATGTGTTCAAATATAAGCATCATTACAAGACAAATCACTCTGACACTGATATAAATCACACATTGTTATTTACTAAACAAAAACTTTCACATGTTAGGCTAAGATCCTTTGTACACTTACCACTGTGTAACCCACTGAATTGCAGCTCTGAACAGAGTCACATGGCCAGTTCCTGCCCCTGCACTTGCCAGGGATGACATGACAGAGAGAAGATGTGTCATGCTGGACAAACCCTCACTGCCTCCTGACACTAGAGAGGAACCAAGAGGAACCAAGGATCGAAGAAGGGCATGTGCAATCTCCTAAAAAGACACATGAATCCAGAATTAAGAGAAAAGTTATCATGTAATATTTTCAATAAAAGCTACATCAATTTATACAATATATACACAAACACACACACATACACATACATACTCAAATACATTTAAAAATTCCTACAATTTACTAAACTGTATAGAGTACCAACCTCTGCACTCTGTGTGTCCTGTGTAATAATATAAGCTGTAAGAGTCCTTAGGAGTTGCCAACTACTTGGGGTTGTATCTGAGTCACTTGTGGGTGCAGTTGTTAATAGATTTGTAGATAGCCAACCTTGTAGTATTCCTGACTCTAACCAAGAGCCCACAGATATACGACTGCATATAGATGCTAATGTGTGGTCATTTGGATTCTTTTCAGCTATAACATGAAAAAGAGAAATATATTAGAATTCATAGTTGTTTATCTACAAATTAATTTCCTAGAAAAATCATCTTTGGTTCTTTAAAGATTTTCTTTTCTAAAGTAAAGTTTGTACTCACATTGAATTCAAGAGGATATATCAATTCAATTTGTAAAACAGATATAACAGAATCAATCTCAGAAAGATTGTCCACCAATCTTTCCTCTACCATACACAGCAGAATCCACTTACCTAATTGGAAGAGTCGAATAAAGAACTTGATGATGTGTGTGGGAAGGCTAGACGATGACATGTCCCCACTTACTGGTGGACTCAATAGAACAGATGCAAACTGTGACTCTGTAAGGAATTTGTCCAGAGCTAACTTGCCAGCAGACACCTCTAGAAGTTCTTCCAGGAATGTTGTACATCCTTCCAAAATCTGCTCATCTATAACTCTGTAAAATTGCAAATGAAAGTGATTAATAAAATATTGAAAGACAACCAACAATTAATCAAAGAAAAAAAACTTTCAACATTAAAGACTTTGTTTTTTTAATCACTGACCATAACATATAAATAACTAAAATAATGCTGAAGTCCTTATCCTACTTACCCCTCACATGCTGCTGCAGATTGCAAAAGGGACTCAACATGTGTTAGTAAATGTGAGTAGAGGGTCAGCTGGAACTGATCAGGCGAGGTAGAGGAGTCCCCTCCTTCCTGGGCCGGAAGGAGACGGTCAAGTGCAGTGGAAACAGACTCTGATACATGGTCGCAGGTGGCGTCAACAGCAAGTCCAACCAGGGTGCTAGTTAGTAGTCCTCCTGTCTTTTCATCATCACTGCACCAGCTGAACAAAATATATTGTTGTTATGGCTGATAGTGGTGGCTAGATCTCTGGTGCCTAATTTTCTATATCTATACATTATCATTGTCATAATTACTTGTGCAGAAATGTTCTCTGTTTACTCTTCTTTTTCAATAGTCTAAATATATCTCTAAATGATCCATAAAGCTACATCTATCACTATACTAACCTTGCAAAATCTGTTGCAAATGTAACAAGTGTGTGCATCACATGTTTTAGGGCCAGGTTGATGGTAAAAGATGGCTGAGCAGAGAGGGTTGCCACATGGCCCATAACAACACCAGACACATAGGTCTCCCCTGGTAGCACATCACCACTCATTGTGCTTCTCTGTAATAGAATCATATGAATTTCAACCACAAACGAAATCTACTTATTTTTATAGACATGTTATCAATCTTCAGAAAATTTAACCATCAGACATAATTAGATATCAGACACCAAAAAAATTGCCAAAATAACTACTAACCCATGCATGAACAGCTGGGAAATCTGACATTGTGTTTGCATTCCAATTGTCCAGAGCAGTTTTCAGTGGTGCTGGAAGAGCAGCCCTAGTTAGGCAAGGTGGGTGTGGTCCAGCACGGGGAACATGGCCACCAGACACAGCAAGCACAGAGGAATATGCATCAAGAGCTTCAATGGGTAATTTGCTACCTTCCTCCAGGACACCATTCATTTGTTGTAGGAGACTCCATCTGCAATGCGATATAATGGCTGGTTATATATATATACACATAATCAAATGAATAAAACAATCTTTTGATATCAATAATCACAAAACATATACAGCAACACTATATATACAGAGCCATATTCATAACTTATAAATCTTTCAATAAAGCTAATGATATTTCTGTCTTGAAATTAATAAAAAGTAATAAAACAAGAAGCTATACCTTGTTGCATAGGCAAGGGCCTGAATGAGGCTGAGTAGGCCGGATATTGGAAGCTGATCTGCCGAGATGTCCAAAGCACGAAGCAGATCACTCCCTTCGCTTGAACGGAAGTCAATGTCACCTTTCTGACATGCTTCATCTAAGGTTACCTGCAGTCGAGCCAACACTGTATCCAACATATAGAGGTCTGAGAATGCTGGCAGCTGTTCTGATGTCAAGAGTGTCCCTACCATTGTGCTGTAACCCTGGAAGAATAAATTAATGATTAGTATAAATCCTTTTCCATGCTTTCCTATACCTCTACCCAGAATGGCAGAGGAGAACTAAATTTACAGATGGGTAGAGCTACCTGTTATTAATAGCAGCCTACAGATTGCCAATGTCTAGTCTAAATATCTATTTTTTCCATGAATATATTCCAGTTATGTATAGTGAGTTGGGTTGGACTCTGAAGAAAAAAGGTGTTTCATAATGACAGGCATTGATTGCTATGTTTCACTTTGACAGAGATTTCTGAAACACTCTATTCATGAATAGTATTTAAGAAAATCTTTAAAATATATACAAAATTTAGGAAATCCAGTCAGACTACAAGAAATATCTACATATTAACAATTACTGCAAATGTTCAAAACACTTACTTTATTAAGCAGTGAAGTGATGAGATGGTTTGCAACTTTCAGATCATGTTTGACATTACACATAGTCTTTGCAACAGATTTCAGAAGTGCATCAGCTTTCTGTGTAGTCAAGCTTTGCCTTACTAATCCATCCTGAAAACAAAAATCAAATCATAAAACAAATTAATACAGTGACACAGGGCACACAAATTTTGCATTCTGAATAAATCATATTCATCAGTTCTTATTCAACTACTACATCATCAAAAGTGAAGTTACTAGATATAAAATAGGTAATATAATGTATCATAAAAAATAAAAAAACAACAATCTGAGAAGAGCAGTACCTTAATCCATCCATTAAATATCTTGTGTGATGCTCTTGGGCCCCATAAGAGAGCATGCAGCAAATGGGATCCTTCTAGCTTGGCTTCAGCACTCGCCATAGCTTCCAGGGCTGACACAGAGGGTGGCATGGTAAGGAGCAGACGGTAAGACAGGGAGAAAGCATACTGCACAGCACAGAGACCAAGATAGCTCAACTGAGGGTCAGAGGCAAATCGTAGACTAGGGTCATTCTGACAGCCCACTCCTAGGAGATTGACTAGTGTGTCGTACAATGTGCTGTATTTGAGTGTGTCAGGAGTGGCAAGGATGAAACTGCAGGCCTGTGGAATTACAAAACATATTAAACATTAGGGTCATGATACAAAGTTAGAAGTTTGTACATGCCAATAATATTCATATCTTTATGCAATATCTTTGTGTCCTTTTTACACTTTTATTTTCTTTTTTTCATTAGAATATAATCCTAGCTTTAGAATATTGCATCAGTAATATAATCTTTTTGTAATAATCAAAACCCAATAAAGTCTCCCATTATCTTACCAGTCCATCAAGTTTGGGTGTATCCTGGGTATTTGTTTCTGCAGGGGTGAGTGTGTAGAATCTTGGACGAATTGCACAATCGTCATGAGAATAATTCTTCCTGAAGTTCTCTTCCAAGTCTCTCCATACATGGTACAGCTTCCCACCCGAGCCTAAGCTAGACTCCTTTCCTGGGCTTTGGCTTTCACATATGGGTTTAAACAGATTCCATTGGACCTGCAATGTACATATGCAAAGCATTCAAATGGCAAATATAATCAGATGTATCATCAGGTAAAATTCAACATAATTTAACTCATTGGTCACGGTATTAAAAAAATGTTTATGCAGTAGGTTGGCTGTTTTATATGTCTGGCACGGTGCCATCCACGTCTATGACCGACTCTGCCTTTGCAGAAATCATGCCATCCACTGCTAATGGGTTAATATAATCAATAAATTAAACCCAACATACTTGTAAACATACATACAGAAGATATGATATACTAACCTGCTCAATCAACACCTGAGGAGCCTCATAAAGATTCTTCATAAGGTAATCAAATATGAGAAGTAGACGTGCCAAGTGCAAGATCTGCGTGTCTCTCATGGGAGTGCCAATGACTGAAGACACATTCACTACAGCAGATGCAACACTCAGTAATACACTCTTCTTCTGCATTAGTTGCAGTGAATGGAATAGGAACAACAGCAACTGGGCATGTTCTACATTCAAATCTGTAAGTTGAATACAAAAATAATTAATTGAGCAGTATAGAAAAATCCTAAACCCTTCCAGGATGGTCAGCTTGAGCTGACCATCTTATTTTTTAGATTTACAATATAATATGCTATATTTGCTATGCTATCATAGTTACAAAACTGCAGGAATAGATAGCATGTAACTTCAATAATATGAAAAATACAGCACCAAAGTGATTCAACCCCATACTGGAAGGTTTAATAACAATGTTAACTCCTAAAGGATAGGTGTTCTACATATAGTCATGCTCAGGTGAAGATATGGGCAACCTGTACCAATATTCCATAGGGAGGTAGAAAATCATTTTTGTTTGTGCATTGATTAGTGATTGTTTGGTGCATTTTTGCACCAGATTGTAAGATATCACATCCTTTATGGAAAACATAATTGGAGTCATACCTTCTGTTTCAGCTTCTGGTGCTGGTGGATTTGTGATGGACTTTGTCAAAGTTGTGATGACACGGTGCCAGATAAGAACACAAGCTGTGTCTGAGTCGCACTTGAGCTCATCTTTGTCACGTCTTTGGCGCAAAAGTAGAATCTGTAACAAAAGGTAACCCATGATGATAAAAATGAATGAAAAATAAACTTCAGTAAGAATCCTCAATCCTTTATCATCTGCTCTGTACATACATCAACTTCTGCTCTATAGATACTATATCAAAAAACTCCTTCTGCTCTGTAGATGTTACTTCAACTTCTCTATACTTTTATTGTATTACTGCATACCTTCCTTAGCTTTCTTCTTTATAAGTTTTTCCCAAATAAATGAAATAAAAAATATGCCTTGATCATTTCCTCTGCCTTATTTCAAAGATAATATCATACTCCATATCTTTAGAATCTATTATTCTTTGTAATGAGATAATTCCTGACTAGAATACAAATCCCTTCTAAATACTCCTGACAAATTCTAAGAGTTGCACTCGCCTGAAAAAAAATTACACTGATCAAATTAACAAAATGACACAAACCTGGGCAAGCACTGTTAGCGTTCGTGGCAAGACCTGTAGAGGCCAGTCTCCATCTGGTGTTGAGGGGGAGACTCCCAGCTGAGCTAGTAGTGTATTCTGAAGTGTCTCACTCAAAAGACCAGAAGCAATGACGTTGTGAGTGTAGCGGTAGAGAGCATATGAGAACTCATCATAGAGAGACCCCAGCACTGGTCCAAGATATCCAGTAAGACTTCCTGATGATCATATGACAGAATAGGGTTGCAATTTGTGATTACTTCCATATCAGCTCACATAATAAAGAGATATGATCCAACTTTAGCAATTAAGATGAAGTGACTTCACTCCAACTCACCTGAGTCTGATCGTGCAGTCTCCCTGTCTAGGTCCCTAATGATAGCGGCTAAGACTACCATGTGAGTCTCAGCCAATCCTGCACGTACATATTGCTGTACATAGGCACACTCACTCTCCACTAGATAGCTGTTCATCAGCAGGAAGATGTGTGATGCCAGGGAGATGAACTGGAAATAAAAAAAAGAATATTAGTGTTCCTAACGTTTCATACTAAATTATGAGCATGTGAAAAGACGTGTCTTTTTCAGCCCCTCTACATATGCAAATCAAGAGTATAATCAACAATATAATCATACATGAAATATACAAAGTTTTATAACTTAAAAAAAAAAAAAAAAATAAATAATAATAATAATAATAAATAGTAGGACTAATAAATAATTAAATTCATAAGAACATTAAGAATTAGACATTTTACTTCAACATCCAAAGAAGAATTTGTAAATGTTGGTGTTAAATCAAATTGCATGTACATGTGTATACATATGCATATGCACTTCTATATACACATGTGTATAAATGCATATGTGTCTTGCCTGCATTTGTTTGCATCTGTTTCTCTATATGCACTGTATCTGTGAGCAGGTGCATGTGTGTTTTCATTTCCATTTTCTAATGATTGTGGGACATTTAACCCAATGACAACAGGTTTCACATATATGACACCCATATGTATATGTGACACCAGATGTCAATATGTATCTGACATGGCATCGACATCTGCTTAGAGTCGATGCACAAACACAATCATGAAATATCATGGCTATAACAGTGCTAGCTTCAGAGCTACAGAGTTCCAAAGTCAGCTTAAACCCTTGTTTTGTGATTAATTTATGGAAAAATACCATTTAGGATAGTTTGTGCTACCCGGAGGCTGGAGAAAACACTTTCCCTGTCCCTCTTATATTTAGCCGATGCCACTAGCATCACTTAACAACCAGCTTGACCGCTAGTTTGGTCTTTATGCGCACTGTCGCCATAGGGTTAATATTTCTTTCTTTGATAAGTACATTGTGTTATTTGAAACCCTAGACACTAAAAACAAATACAATTTACAATAAAATATCATCATGATTTCTATAACATCTATCAACCCTACAACTTACCCCATGAGGTTCTCCCTTCTCAGGAACAATGGTGGTGACTTCAGAGTTGTGGCGGTGAGGGGTCTTGGCTTGGGAGTCATCCGGGGAGGAGGATGAGTCACTGTTCCCCTGACCGGCTCCTGTGGTGGGGTCGTCCCCTCCGTCGCCTGGGGTGCTGGGTTCCTCAAACCACGAGCCAATGATAACTGAGTCGTCGTCTGTGGCGGGGCCAAGCACCGGGTTATCACCACAGTCTGCACCACCCCCAACACCAACACCACAACGACAGCAACCACACAGACAGAACACAGGTCAATAATGCAATTTGTGCTTAGCAAAACAGGCATCTGTGAGGCAATACTGAAACATTGCTTGTTGGTGGGAGATCTTGATTTCTTACAGTTACTT
>BOPN01001333.1:177500-182500 GCA_017312705.2 Penaeus japonicus
CACACACACACACACACACACACACACACACATATATACACACATACACACATACACACATACACACATACACACATACACTCACTCACTCAAACACTCAAACACTCAAACACTCAAACACTCAAACACTCAAACACTCATACACTCACACTCACAAAATTTATATATAAAAATTGAAACATAAATACAAGTCTAAAATAAGAAAAATAACATTTAAATCTAAAATAAGAATCATAAAATTAAAAGAAATATAACCTCTAAATAAGCCCACCAATACAACAAACTTACTCTCATATCTAGAGCCGAATCTGAAACCCCAGTCAGAGGTCCATCACCATCCTTATCAGCCTGTGCAGGAGGTGTAGGCGCATGGGGAGGACGAGGCCTTGAGCCCCCAAGGTCATGCAGGGGGGAGATCAACTGCTCCAGAATGACAGCACTGGGATCACTTCTGCCTCGCCGCATCTCCTTGGATGCCCCCTGATCCTTGTCACCTAAAGATAACAAAAACTGTTAGACCTTACCATCAATTTTACATTTCACCTGGTATGTATGTGGACTTTCCAAATCTATGAGTACCAGAAAAATATTTTCAAAAATACACACACATACAAAAGTAGTTTTGTTCATCTTATAACAAAATAGAAAAGACATTGTGAAAAATAAGTCTAAACAAAAACTGTAATTATTGTTAATGATGGTTAACAATTTGAACAACAGTTAAATTATTAATAACAGACCTTTCTATATGTGTGTAAAACTTTTTTTTTTTTTTTTAAGACCTAAATGTAATGTAAGTATTGCTCACTTTCATGCACTACTTAATATATATTGAGAAGCCCCACTATCTACCTCAATTAGTGAAAATAGTTCTGAGAATATACAATATGTTTTCTCCTTCACAAATGAAATAACATATTACATAATCCCATTAACTATTTAACTAGTTCCTTGTTGTGTAACTACCATCTAATATTAGCATATATTTTCCTCCTACATTAGGAATTCTACCCTACACCAGCATCTCTATTTTAATATTACTTCTATTAGTTTATTCTCAATGAGAGATGTACTAAACAGATGACATGCAAAGCTACAGGACAAAGAATGGGGGCCCCCTTGAAAGACTATGTAAAGATTACATATAAAATACAGAAAGTACTGGCTAAGCTTGAAGTTAGGAAGGTAGAGGAGAGACAATGAAGAGGTGAGAGGGAAAGCAAGCACAAGGTCAAGAGAGTGAGTATTTGCATACATATGCATGAGTGCAGCTCTGTATAGGCTTTCCTATGTGTGTTTATGTGAACTTAACTTTTCTCAGTTAGCATGCATACGCTGTTAATCAGCAAGACTATCATATACAATGTTCATATACAACCAGAGTAAGCAACATTAAGAGAAACCTAAAAAATTTAACATGCTTAATGAATCAGGCAAAGCACAGTAAAAATCCAAAATCAAAAAATCAACAAGTATGTACAAAGAAACAACCGGACAACATCAAAGGCAACTGACACAAAAACCGAAAACTACTTTGCACTATCCCCTGTTGGTAACAAACCTGGTGGAGGAGGGGTACCTGGAGCCACAGTCTTGATGTGTGGAGGAAGCTTTGCTGCTTTCATGGCTGCCGTGAGGGATGCTTGGTCTGCTCGGTGGAGGGCCCCCGATCCACGGCAAAGGGCCTTGATTCCCGTCAGGAGGTGCTTGTCATGGACGCAAACCATCCGCTCTTTCTCCCCACCACTTCTAAGAGTACAACTTGATCATTTAAGGTGGTACTATGATTAGACACTAAAGTAAAATAACAAAAAGACTTACAGCGTGATTACTAAACATTGTCTTTCCCACCTCATTGCAAAAGCCAATATAAAACTCAATATAACTATTTTTTTTCTCTGTGGGAACATGTATTCCTGCTAAGACCATGTGACATATTCCAGGTTACCCTTTATGATAAAGATTAAAAAAAGAAAAGAAATATGGATAGGACATGACTCTCCCTAAAAGTGCAAAAAATCATATCTATAATCTATTGCTATAAGCAAAGAGATTAAACTCACTCTCCACTGGAAGAAGTTGCAGAGGTGCTGGTGGTAGTTGTACATGATGTTGTGATTGAGGTTGTGCTGGCAGCTGTAGCAATTGGTTGGGTGCTGCTACTAGTTGATGGTGTTGTCGCAGTAGAAGTTGTCGAGCTGCTTGCTCCAGTGCTCCCAGTAGCTGTGGTGCTTGCAGACGAGTTTGTGGTTGCAGTCGAAGTTGGTGGTGCTGGAGTTGTGATTGATGTTGGTGGGTTTCCTACACGGCCAGCCAGGAACTGGAGCAGCACCTTTGCTGCACTCACAGTCTGGCCTACTCCACCCACACTCACTGAAATTTTTACAAGAGATTATTAGCATCAGAATTATGACAACTTGATTCATTGACAACTGAAGCACATGTATACTTTCACTGCGACTATGGTTTAGCTTTGTCACTTTGTTTTACATACAGATGGTTTCATTTGTTAGGATTACTGGAGCTCACTTGTTTTCCTCATTCCTTGAAGTTTTGTATAAAAAAAACTATTTTTATTACTATCATCATTATCATGAACTTATGCTAGTAATAACAATAATGATAGTAACAATAATAATGACGATAGAAATGAAACCCTTTCTTCCTGAAAATTCAATAAACTCATTGGTGCCTGAATGCTTGTCTATCAAAGAATAAAAATATATATAAATTGAAACAAAACCACCATGAATAGTGTACATCCTTGTAGTCAAGAATAAAGGTAAGTAGTAGAATAAAAACCGAAAGAGAAGATGGGGAAACGGTAGAAAAGAAACAAGAGAAAGAGAAGGAGAGGGAGGGAGGGAGGGAGGGAGGAAAGGAGGAAAGGAGGAAAGGAGGAAAGGAGGAAAGGAGGGAAGGAGGGAAGGAATGAGGGAGACAAGGAGGAGACAAGGTGGAGAGGAGGAGGAGAGAAGGAGGAAAGGAGGAGGAAGGGAGGAGGAAGGGAGGAGAGAGGGAGAAGGGAGGGAGAAGGGAGGGAGGAGGGAAGGAGGAGAGAGGGAGGAGGGAAGGAGGAGAGAGGGAGGAGGGAAGGAGGAGAGAGGGAGGAGGGAAGGAGGAGAGAGGGAGGAGGGAAGGAGGAGAGAGGGAGGAGGGAAAGAGGAGAGAGGGAGGAGGGTAGGAGGAGAGAGGGAGGAGGGAAGGAGGAGAGAGGGAGGCTGGAAGGAGGGAAAGAAGAGAGAAGGAGGAGGGAAGAGAAGGGATGGAGGGAGGGAGAGAGAAAAATAAATTTAAAAAATGGAAATTAGCAAAAAAGAAAGAAATATTAAACAAACTGTTAATTGTCAAGAGCTTGATAAGACTCACCCTGATGGGCATTACTGGCCAAATAGTCAGCAGCCAGTACGCAAAAGGAGGCATAGAAAGGCTCATACTGTTCTTCATGATGTAAGATTTCTTCTTTGCTGAAAGGAGAAGTTGGACTGTAAGCATCATTTATACAGAATGGGAACATGAAATGCAAGAGATGAAAATGCTAAAAATAAACCAGAAAATCTTGTCCCTTTAAACCTTAACACCATACTCTACAAAACAAACAAATCATGAACAATTATCTAAATGCCATAGTGTTTAAGCTCCTACTTTAATTAAGCAAATGTCAAGTGCAACTCACCGGTGCTCAACATTTGTTCTTATATGGGAGTCCAAACCAACAATCAAATTCTTTCCTATTCCATATCACTTATTTCACAAACCTTATACCAATAATAAACACACCAATAACACAATATATAACAATAGCACCTCTCCCATAATCAGAATCCTGTATCCTTGCAATCTTCACTTGAGTAATCTCATCTGTCTAGTTATTTACTATCATGTACACTTTTGCATGTTTTACATTTCATCAAATCACAACCCATCCCACCCGATCAATGTGACTCAACCCTCACTTCAGTCCAGTTCCCTAGCAACTGGCCACACTTGTATACATAGAAATGTTGTTGTGTACAACTGAGAAAGATAAACATATGGAAGAAAGGGGGGCCTGTTCTGTAAAACACTATAGGATAGGAAGCCATTTATGATAACGATAATTGTTTCTAATTATGCGTCTGCCATAGTTGCTGAAACTACTGTGCTAATTGCTGTTATATAATATAACTTTTTAGGTAGGCAATCTTAATTATTTTACTGACATATATAAATACAAAATTAAAATAATAAAATGCCAACAGCAATAATAATAAAGTTTATTTCCAACTACCGTAATATTATATATAAAACGCATTAATCCTACTAATTGTAATATAATAAAGACAAGAATTTCCCATTTGACTAGTTCTTTCAAAATTCTATAACGAAACAATTCTTTAAATCCTACATAAATGAAATTATTCAATTTATATGGCAATACTTCAATCTATTTTTGTAAGAAAGACAATTAATTTCCCTCTTTCTTTTAAAAGAAGTCTTTTAATAGTTAATATTTCCACCGTATATATACCCAAATAAAAGAAAAATGAAACAGTAAACTTACATTTCCTTTGTTTCTTGAAACTTCTTTGAATATGAATAAATAATACAATTCTGGATAATATCTTGTTCTTTAAATAACCTTTGAGATCAAAATGTTAATCATCATCATCATTATCAATAATGTTATTGTTATTGTTGTTCTTGTTGAAGTTTTTAATGACAATCACAATGATGATGATGATGATGATGATGATTACAAAATCCTCACAACCATCAAATTACTTTCTTCCAAAATTGTCTGTTCCAGCAAGACAACTGGCAAACAAGGGAGCAAAAATGTTGCACAACCTTGCTCTTGAAGTCTTTATACCATTGACACCTGGAGTTCATATAAGAAAACACTGTCCATCATAGTTCTGTTTTACAGCTGGTTCCATATGTGCATAATCACTAAGGAGAAAACTAGTAGGCTTACTAAACCTCACCTATTTACCCCATTCTTTGAATTTTCAGAAACA
>BOPN01001333.1:202500-212500 GCA_017312705.2 Penaeus japonicus
CCGAATCTTTTTTCTGGTAAGGATTCGTTTGCAAGTCTAGGTAATAGAGCAGATATTAGAGGATGATAGTAGAGATGAAAATAATAAATTTGATACAATAACGAAAGAGAGTTTGTAAAGTCATAATATTTTTTGGGGGATTATCAGGATAAATGTCCCTTCTTCTTTTTTAAACTGATTATCTTTTTTATCTCACTTCCATTATTCATACAACTTCTAAACATTAAATCAGTTGTGGCAATGGAAATGTAGAAATAATGGTAAATGTATTTTTGGAATTAACTTTTAGTGATCTCACAAATAATGTATATATGCATATACTCAAGCGTACACACACACACACACACACACACACACACACACACACATATATATATATATATGTATATATATATATATATATATATATATATGTATGTATATATATATATGTATATATATATATATATATATATACATTTATATATATGTAGACATATGCATAAACATACATACATATATACATCAATATATACATATATGAATATATATATATAATATATATATATGTGTGTGTGTGTGTGTGTGTGTGTGTGTGTGTGTGTGTGTGTGTGTGTGTGTGTGTGTGTGTGTAAGTATGAATGTGTTTGTGTACATACTTTTTCTCTTTTAACTTTATATTTCATTTTTTCTTTTATTTGTTGTTTCACCTTTTCTATTGTTATATTCCTTCCCCTCCCCATTCTAATGCTTTTTAACACCGACATTTTTCAGAAGAGCTCGGTGACTTCAAGGGCCATCATTTCCGCATTGTCGCAAGGTTTTACTTCCCGACCATCGACTACACGCGAGACACGGACGAGAACGGAACCACAGTCACACTCCGGGATTCCCTCAATGCTCGCATGCTCAAGGCCGTTGCCGCCAAGCTGAACTTCACGTCAGTGCATGGCGATTATGAAAGCTGTTGTTACTAGTTTGTTGTTTTGAAGTGTTTATTTTCATGAATTCTAATTAATATTTCGTTTCGTGGGATATTACAAAGGCGCTTTGTATAGCGCCTTTACGATTGATTACTGTTTTTATAGTCTTAAATATGAGTATGGCAGTGTACATAGTGATGTACTCCTTTTCTAAGTACTTAAAGTTCAAAACCTCTTTAATCAACGCTTGGTATTGTTATATGTTAGTGAACCAATTGGATTAAGTAGAACGCCTTTTATATTTATAATATAGCACATGCTCTTTATTGATTATTACAATGTTTAGTTGCTGTTTTAGATACGTTATCCGAGAGCCAAAGGACAGGGACTGGGGAAAGCTGCTGGAAGGAGGGAACTGGACAGGCTTGGTAGGCACCCTCCAGCGGGAGGAGGCCGACTTCTCAATGACAATCACTCCCACGGCACCCAGACTGATGGCGATAGAACAGACCAGGATTTACACGCGGGATCCCTTCGTCATCGTGTCTCTAAAGCCGCGTCTGCTGCCGCATTTCTTGGCTCTTGTTACCCCTTTCACGGGTGAGGTCATACGAAGGGTTTATGGCTACTGTAGTTTACTAAAATAAAGGGCCTATGGACATAGTCGGGAGAGGGGGTCAGGTGCACTGAGGAGTACCACATACCTAACACTCATGATAAGTAAAAAATACATGAGCTTGTTTCCATGACAAACAGTGCTATTCAACCTAGATGGACAGTACTGCGAGGTTTAGGAAGGGTAGATTTGGGGTGGAAGGTGGATGGATTAGACCTTGTTCACTTACCAGGGCTAAATTGAGTTCATGTTTCGGATCCATTTCGAATCGCATCTAATCTGAACGGGATATACAAGACATGTGGTTCCTGTTCGTTCGATTGGCAAGATTGGTAACTCTGGACTGAGAGAGTTGTTAGAGACCGTTAATCAGTGTTTAAAGATATATGAAAGCACAAAAAAACATGGTAACATGCACACAGATATAAAATATTGACTCAGTAAGGAAGATATAAAATCGTTACATTTCGAACTTTCAGTAAAAGTTCATCCTCAGACGCAGGTAATCATAAAGACACCTGTTCACTTTTTGTGGCCAGGGATGGTTTATCAATTAGGCAGAGACAGGTTCCATGGACCTTATGAGACTTTTACCTTGAAAGGTGTTCTCATAAAATATGAAATTATGAATTGTAATGCCAAATGCTTGTTTATCTATGTTTATCACTTAATGAGTATGAAGTGTTAGGGAAAGTAGTACAATATGTTTCTCCGTTTAGTCAGAAACTGATTTTAAAAATACCAAATCTAAATGAACTGTTGACTGCTTTTATCGAATCACCAGTAGAGGTGAATGTCTTTAAAAAAATGTAGGAAATAGAGGAGATAAAAATATCCCCGCATCATCGAAATAAAATATCTCTTCATCCAAACCACATACCAGTCAGAAATGAATCAAATGCCTTTCTTTTTCTCCTTCAGGTACAGTCTGGTTAGTCTTAGCAATATGCGTGTTCATCACCGGCGTATCCCTTTTCATCTTAATGTGGCTGTGGTCAAGACTGTTCGGCGAGCCTAGCTTCAGTCTGAGCACCGCCCTTTGCTTCACGTGGGGGACGGTGTTGGAAGACCCTCCCACCGCCCCGCCCAAAAATTCTACGGGCAGGGTATGCCTTGGCAGGAAAAAAATAACTAATTATACACAAAATTGGTTTGGTATTCTTTAATTTGTTGTGTATAATGGATTTTTTATGTCATTCTTCCAACCCGGTTGAGTGTTTTTCTATTCACTTTATCCCTCATTGCATGGAAGTATATGGGCTGTTTCTTGTGGCGTACGAGGTCTCCAGGGAGTTTAAAAAGACAGGGTTAAAGAAGTTCTCTTCGTGTAAGAGGCCTTGGAATGAGAGGAAGTTATCTTCTTTCCCTAAATATCGTGGCTATATTACATTCTTTAAATGAAGTACACACAATTTTTAATACTTTACTTACCTGCATGTGATGTAACGCCGACAGGTTGTGGTGATTTCCCTTGCCATATTAAGTGTGGTTGCGGGTTCAGGCTATCGCTCCTCCCTCGTCTCACACTTGACTGTTCAGCTCATGGAACCCGAAGTGAACACCTTCCATGACCTGACTGAGCGCAAGGGCTGGCGGTGGGGCAGCGAGTCTCTCCTGGGTGCTTCGAGGTCGTACTTCGAGCTTAGCGCTGACCCCGACATCCAGGAAGTATTCCGGCGAATGGAGGTAATAACATTATTAGGTTGTAAGATATATTCGCATGATTATCTATTACCATGAGAGAGAGAGAGAGAGAGATGAAGAGGGATAGGGAATGGAAAAAGAGAAGATATAAGAGAGAGGGAGAGAGAGAGAGGGGGGGGAGAGAGAGAGAGAGAGATGAAGAGGGATAGGGAATGGAAAAAGAGAAGATATAAGAGAGAGAGAGAGGGGAGAGAGAGAGAGAGAGAGAGAGAGAGAGAGAGAGAGAGAGAGAGAGAGAGATTTCAGTTATCACTATATCTATATATCATTGCCCATGCAGACACACGACCTGGACAAGAACATGGAGCTGGTGCTAAACGGAGGTTATTCCTTCATCACAACGAAGTTCCAGAACACGGCCGTGGTGGCGCTGCGGTACACGAACGCCCGCGGATACACACCCGTGCACACCAGCCGTTTGGAATATCCCAAGTTTGCGGGGACGTCTTGGGGATGCAGGTGACATTTCTCAGGGTTACTAGTCGGTTGCATGATCTTTATTATTTTAGATTTTACACTGTAAAATAAAATGAAAATATTTATCGCACGCAAACATACACACACACACACACAAACACACCTTGTGTCGTATTTTATAGTATATATT
Source organism: Penaeus japonicus (assembly GCA_017312705.2). Lineage (NCBI taxonomy): Eukaryota > Metazoa > Arthropoda > Malacostraca > Decapoda > Penaeidae > Penaeus > Penaeus japonicus. The sequence goes on from BOPN01001333.1 coordinate 206,330, forward strand.
TGTAAGACGCACGGGTATAATAGAAGCATCCCCAATTTCAACAGGAAATCTTCTTTGTTTGGGGGGACGTATTTATATACCACCAGATAGGGTTTAGATGTGTATAAGTGCATTGCTTTCTTGCGTGCCATGCATGATACACGCTTGGGCTGCCATGTTTCTCCAACGCTGATGATCGTGAGCACAGATGAGAATTGTCGTGGTAGAGAATCTCCCGGTTACTCTTTCGATTCTGTCCATATAAATTGTACGTTGCCGCCCCCTCGCTTGTTTTCCTTCGATGTGGCCTTGCAATGCAACGCACTCAAGTATTTTTTTAATGATGTCCAAGAAAGCGAAGCTGCCTGTCTGTGATAAGAGAAAGCAGGTAGCACTTGAATAATCGCATCTTGATTTTCATAGAAAGGTTCCTGTTGACAAAAATGGAAAAAATCATTTTGCATTAATTTTGTTTTGCCTTAGTTGATTGATTAGTGAACTATATTTGTTATATATTGTAAAATGATATACTGAACGTTAACGTCTGACACACACAGTTATTAAATGTATTACGTGCCAGGAGAGGCGCACCATTCCGCCGACAGATCGCAAAGGCGATGCAGCAGCAGATTGAAGCGGGACTTATTGACTACTGGCTCGCAGACGTGGTGAAGGCGAGGGTCATTGAGGAGAGGCAAGACACAAACAAAACCCAAACAAGTGCTATCTGGGATTACACCCCCGACGTAAGAGTTCGTGTCTAGGAATATGTACATACCAATTGGCAGTATGTACAGCTCCTATGTATGGTCCTTATTTTGTGGTTAAACAACATTTTAATAACGCATTATGTTATACTGTTCTCAAACCATTAGGTATTACCAACTTTTTTAACTCGTAATATCCTTTGTTGTTCCTGTTGACAGCATGATAACGACCGTGTTGCGCTGAGCATGAGCCATCTTCAAGGTGGTTTCTACCTACTTTTATTGGGTCACTTCATCGCACTCATCGTCTTCGCTGGGGAGAAATGCTGGCCTATCTGAGATGAGAGTAAGATGCGGAATAATTATATGTTTACCCGTACTGGAAGAGCGGTATAGAAATACCTTTTTTTTTTTTTTAGGAACGCTTACTTATATCCTTAAATGCATATTGTAATAGCATCCTTAGATTTTTATTTATTAAAAGTATTGCGTTTTCTAATGTGTATTGTACAAATTCATATCGAAATGCTTATTTTCAGTTATATCTTATAGATGAATGATGATTTAGATAGATATTTGTTGTTTGACATCAGGACCGAAAAACAAGCGATACACCCACTGGCTTCACTTCTTTCGCAGAATGTGTGTATAAGCAGATAAGTTAAAGAGGATTGGTAGTTACATAAGAATAAATACAATTACTGTTACTATAGTCCTATTCTACATGGCTGTATTTTTCGTTTTACAAAAATCTGTATCGGGGGTTCTTCACCCACATTTTTTGTAATCCATTTCTAAATTGGCACCACATGGACAACACTATCTAGCAAGTAAGTCTGTAAAATTGCCTTTTAATGCTTCGATGCAATTGTTCTTGGCTGTTACTTACTCTTTATGACTGAAAATGTAGTCCTCAGAAAAGTTGGTGCCCATTGGTTCTTGCTTTTACGGTGAAAAATCCCATCTTAATCCCGAGACATGCACTCAAAGTAAGGTATAACACAATCTACAAAATTTCATTTAACTACACGCAAGAAATCTATAACTCTGATCATAACGCAACATAATCAGTAAGCATTTCAGTAATGTTGGTTATCAGTAGATATAGCCTCTGCCTTGCTCAGTCACTGGATTAAGCTCGGAAAGGAAATTACAAGTTAGCTTTCATTCCTTCCGCGGCTGTTCCCTCACGCACTTCGCCTCCTCCATTCACGCCAGGCTGACATAAGTTGTAAAATTTCACATGAACATCAAAAAGCGCGTCAAGGAAGATTCTGATATGCCTCCATGCTCCCTGGCATCTGGCAGAATACTAAGTGTGACACTTTTTGACTCTTTCAGGTGAATGGAAATGAGTCAGTCTGACTCGAGTCAAATGACTCTTATCTCGACTTACCAGAAAGGATTTTACGGTGCCTTCTCTAAGAGTGTTCTTGAACACTGTTAAAAAAACTAGCTTATGGGACTGTCAGACATAATCATTATATGAAAATAAAGACCACTCCAGCCAGACACAATACATATTAACCCATTGCAGATGAGGGTAGATTTGCTTGACTGGTCCCTAGGATGGGCACTAGTGCCATCAGGGAAAGACCCTCCAGATTGGTTTTATTTCTTAACGAGGGAGCTTCTTCCGACATATCGGAACCTTTCTCGCTCTTTCATTCACTTGTTATAATATTAGCACTTTATTTGATTGGTATTTTTGTTTTACTATCTTGTTGTGCTATCTCATAGCGTTTATCCATATTGTAGTGGATTAAAATTGTAGTTTAGGTCCATATCAGCTCATCTGTACTTTATATTCAGTATGATAAAAGTACTAGTTTTATGGGAGAACAAAAAGCAACTACATTATTTTCGGGTGCGTGTTTCGTTTTTTGTAACCATCCCTTATGAAATTTAATAAAGAGATAGGGAAGAGAAAGAGCACCTATATTTACATGACTGCCACAGTACACAGCACCCATACTGGGAGATGGGCACATTGCAGACGCTGCACATGATCTGGAGCCTTCCTCCTCTCGTTCTACATGTACATCCTGCATCACCAAGCTATTGCTCTCCTTAGATAGTGCTTGGTAGAGACCACGGATGGGCGCCCTTCAAGGCTTTCCTTCTTGCTGGTGCTAGGATTCACTCTCCCTAGACGTTAAATATACCATGACTACTATTGGCACCTATGTGAAAGATTATGGAACTGACTATAGGATTATGCTGTCATGTACTTCTTTATGCTACTCAATTTAGCAGAGAAAGTAAATTAAATAAAATAAAAAAATGTGACTATTGTGATAAAAGGATAATAAAAGAACAGAAACCTGAAAATACAAAATTATTTTCCATACAAAGAAGATTTGCATTTTGTATATCTGTTCCAGCCATTCTTCCATCAAACATCACATGTAAGCCGCCCATCCAATATACATCTGGCAAAGGTTATCTATACTGGTAGCTTCTTCAATGAGGGAGTTAACCTGCCCCTCAACAGACAGGGGAAGGTTGAGACCTCGCCCTTTTGTACGAATCTGTCCACTTAGTCGATGTTCTATATTGCTGACATGCATCTGTGCCTAGGAGACGGATAAGGAGTATGGTTAGAATCCTTTAATAAACTTCATGGTAATATGAGATTTTTGTCAAGTCTATGAGCATTACAAGACTACTGTTTGGTATATCTCCATACTTTTTTACATCTTTTACACCATTTACTGCAAGGCCACTGTTTCATACCTTTTCATTGTTGATTTCGCCTGTGTTCTTGGCACTTTTGTCTCCTCGTGACCACTCCACTAAAGGATCATGAATGAAAGGACGAAGAATAGACATGAGGGCATCACGTTCATCTCTCATCACTCGCATTGTAACCTATTTCATGAAAAAGAAAGAATTAATTATTTTGTACATTCAATATGCACCTGCATTTTATATGAGATGCTGGATGCTTTGACACATTTGAAAAGTAACTTGCATACAGACATCTATTTCCAGTTCTATATATACCTCACAAGTTTTTCTAAAGATGCCCTCAAATCCTGTTGGTCCCATGGCACTGATCATGTTATGGGTCAGACGGAATGGAACACGCTCAGGCCAGTCAAATGTCTCTCCCTGGTGTAAAAACAAGATACAAATTGAATGGGAATAAAACTACTGAGAGTATCATTTATCAAGAAAAACAAAATCACCAATATAATCATTTATGTATTTCACTTTTTGAGAATCTCCATTTACAATCAAATTTATTCATTACTGTTGAAAGCAATCAACATATATTCAATCACAAACCTTGTTGAAAAGACAGTTGAAATCCACATGTACTGTGTCACCATTTGAGGAATCAAATAGAATATTTTCCCCATGCCGATCACCAAGACCTAGAATATAGCCCACCATGGACATGACAGCTGTGGTGCGGCAGTAGCTCAGTCTAGCTCTCAACCTGGAAGTAATAAAAATTATTTACATGAAAATATAAGTAAATATTTCTAACATCCTGATGAAAACATGAAATGGATGTTATAGTAATTTACAAAAGAGTAATTAATTCTGTAGTTTTCTAATATCCTTCAGAGCAACATTAATCATAAAATAAGACTACGTCTTGATAAGATTCTGTCAAGCAAATTCTACAAATATAGAAAAAGAAATCTTATTTAAAGAAATATTCCCAGTTAATGTTTCCAGCAAACATCAACTTTATATTAACATTATTCCCTCACCATGCCTGTGGATCCGGGAAATTTCGAAGAAACCATTCCCCAAACACAGGAGGATGTCTAGGAACTAGTTTGTTCTTGAAGATGTCCCGTTTAGTTGCTAGGGGAGTATCTATTTTGCACATATTCTGCTTCAGTTCCTGGCCAGACATATATATCCCAGTGTCTCGATAGATGCGATGGAGGATCTGTCTCAAGCCGTTGAGGTTTTGAATCCATTCAATCAGGCCGCATTCTTCATTTAAAGGTACGACTGCCTGTAATCAAATATTGTATCTCATTAAAGTACCTGAATTATTATGTTACTTTTTCATAGAGTTCACAGAATCACTGGTCTAAGAACCCATTATATTTTCTCATCATAGAATAAAAGCAACCATAGTCTTTGTTAAAGAGGCCATTAACCACTTTCCTCCCTCCTCTCCCTCCCATTAAAATAATTTAACAAAAAACTATAACTATTGACAATAAACAACACTACACTAGTAACAAGAACAGTAGCTACTCACATATGTTCTAATGTGCAAATCCCTCCTTCTTGACTCTGGATCTTGCACAAGGCAGCGATTAACAAATGCATTGAATTCCATCAGTCGACAGTCTTTCCTCAAGTCATCCTGTAGAAGCGTACATTTATCATCATTATAAGGCAAATTCCATACATTAAGACCATAAAACTTTCACAATATGGTTTTGTTCTTAAGTGATGTTTAAATTAAACATGTATATCAATGACAGTGGAATAGGAGATGAAGGAGGAGGAGGAAGAGGAGGAGATCGAGGAGGAAGTGGAAGAAGAGAAAAAAGAAGAGGAAGAAGAAGAGGAAGAAGATGAGACAGAAAATGAAGAAGATGCAAAAGAAGAAAACAAAATTATTTTACCTTTGGTTTGCACATCATAATGTACCTGTTGCCATCTGACCCTCGCAACGTTATTTTCTTTGGCAACTGCAGGGACTGCATAATTTCCACTTGATCTTCAATACTTGCTAAGAATACTTCAGCTCTAGAAAAGAAGTAAACTGGTTTTTAACACAATAACTGTCCTACTTATTTTGTTACATTCTTGAAGAACATTTCTACAAAACTAGCAAGGAGATATACCATTTCTTATACTTTTTAACCCATTGCAGACGGAGATAAATTTGCTTGCCCAGCCTCCAGGATAGGTTTTATTTTAGAGAGAGACCACTTGAAGCAATATAATTTGAAGCATCCAAATCTCTTTCAGTCATTCATTGTAAAACTAGAGCGGTTTTTGTGTTTTATTTTTTTGCGTGTTTTATTGAGTTTAGAGACTTATATGTGCCGTATGACAGGCTCTATCAGTGCTGCAGTTGACTAAAATTGTAGTATGTTATCCATATTAGCTCATTATTTTCTTTATACTCAATGTGATAGAAGTATTGCTGTTTTATGGGAGGACAAAAGGCAACTTTATTTTTTCGTATTTTTGTGCTGTCATGAACGAATACGAAACATATAACCACCTACAATAAAGATAACAAGAAGAGGTAGGGAAGAGGAATGAAACCTGTGCTTGTGACTGTGAGTGCCACAGTGAAAGACATCCATATTGGCACAGGAGCACATTTTAGACACTGGGTATGGATTGAGTCACCTTCCTCTTCTCGTTCTGCCTGCACATCCTTCATCGGCGGTACTTTTGAGCAAGAGTTCATCAACTTAGTGTGTGCCATCGCTCTATAGAGACAGTGCATGCTAGAGACCGTGGATGGGTGCCATTCAAGGCTCTCTCACCT
>BOPN01001333.1:220000-232500 GCA_017312705.2 Penaeus japonicus
AAGAGGTTATCTCCATCATATTATTAAGTTACTGATAGATTACTCATTCTACCTGTTGCAACATGCTGAATAACTTGTTCATCTAAAGATGGATCCTCTTGACGGATGGCTGCTACACCAGCAACACCATCAGGTTCATCCAATGAAACGTATATGCGCTGTAGAACAAAATAATCCTTAGGCACAGCAGCATAAAATAATGCAACTAATCTTTCTAATTCAATCAATGAAAATGATATCAAATTATCAATATGTACAAGAAGAGAACCTTACTTGTATAAAACGAAGATGTTCCTTCAAGTGACTTGGTTTATCTTTTAAATAGGCTTCAATATGAAGCAGGGCTCGGTGGTAGGCTTGGCACTTGAAAGATGTCTGTGCTAGCAAATTTGCTGGAATCTTCTCAAGAAAACTTGTCACCTGAGAAAATACATCAAAGACACAAGGAACATTACAAAGTGGAGTTTACTTTACATGAATGTAGCTAATAAAGTACTTTAGAGTAAAAAATAACATCCTACAGAAATAATCAATGCATACCATAATTAAGGTTGAGGTAGATATATTCTATGTAACTACAATCAATAAGCCCATAATGAAAACTGCAGATGAAAAGAGTGTAGAGAGGTACACCTGAAATGAGTAATGAAGCAAAAGCAAGATATATGGTACTGGCTGCAACTTAAAAACCAAAACTATTAACAAAACAAGTTACTAAAAGGATTAAAAAAATAAATTCAGCTTACACATATAAACAACAAGGTTACAAACCTGCTGTAGTTCCATGGATGGTGTAAAAGCTCCACGTCCTTTCTTTGATGCATTTTCAATCTGCCTCTGTTTCTGCGTCCACTTACTTACATAGTCTAAAGCAGTGAACAATGTCTGAACTGCTAGGTGCCTGTGTAAAGACAATGTTTACCTGTAATTATATACACTGATATTATTGATGTATACAGATTACAACTGTATCCATTCAGTTTCAAATTACAACAGATTTGCATGTCAAATAAATTTTCAAATTGTACTTTTATGTTGTAATGCTCACTTAAAACTTCCCCTATTCCTACATTAGAAAATTCACTGCTTTCTCGCTAAAGTCATAGCCAACTTAGGTCAATAGACCATCTATTTAAAAAAAAAATAGCATGCTGTTTTCTTGCCTCTATTTCAGTGTGAATGGGACATCATGAAGGTAAACTAGTTTATTTTGTACTGTTGGTTGGATAAGAATATTTAGATTTTTATTTTTTTCCTTTTTAACCCATTGGAGCCGGTTGACGTGATGACACGTTTTTTGTGTTTTTTGCGTCGGACGCCCGGGACAAGATATGAGGGCAAGTCCGGTGCTTGGGTTGAGTGAGCGGGCAGCCCAGGCTCACGGCTTGTGCTTCCAAGAATCTCAGTGTTAGGCTTATGCGTTCAAAAACCCTGGTATTGTGACCATGCAAAACTGGAACGGCCCCGGCGTGAATGGGTTAAACATGAACATATTGAATAACTTTCATATATGTAGAGTAGACCCTCCAATAATATTGCAATGTAGAGTGGTAATATTCTGCAATACTTGTCAAGTATAATTTGTAATTGCCATGAAATGGCATCATACCTCACCCCAACCATATTTCACCAGGATGAGATAAACATAAAATGTATGAAAATCAATCTTAAATTAACCTTAAAGTAACCTGTGTCAAAACCTTATAAGTAAAAAAATTCAAATATGCTAAATATCCCATTATCAAAAAACAAAAGTAATTCAAATATATCATGAGCAATGAAGAATTACATAATTTGTCCTAAATCAAATTATAAGACTGAGGAAGTGCCATGTATTTTACAATGATATTTTCACTGAGAAGAATGCAATAACAATTTACTGACAAACCAATTGCAACAGAAAAACTTACTGTAATTCCAGTGAGATTGTAGAAGGTTGTTCTGCCACTGGTTTCTCATCCATGTGTTTCATTACAGCTAGAACCTCTTTGAGAATTGTCTCATGATGATGCTCAGACTCCCTTAATGCACATACTAACACAGGTTGTAAGAGATGCATGGCTGTTGTTGTGTCTCTTCGGAGGATTGGTTTGCAGGCACTGAAAACCTGTCAAAGTATGATGTTCACGAGTATAAATCTTGGAATCATCAATATTACCTAAGGCAGATAAACCTGATCTGCTTTTCAACATCCTTATCTATGTCTTAACCCTTTGACGACGGTGCGTCACACCCGTGTGACACAGCTAACTGCCAAATGACGGGGGTGACACACCTGTTTGACGTTCCCCTTGCAATATTGCATAGGCCCGGCGTAGGGGGTTTCCACTTATCGCCGGCCCGTCGGGATTGGGTTAATCATAATAACTACTTCTGAAGGTGGTAAATCTTTCAGTATTATCAAAGATATCTCAACTTAAGTCCTCTATCCAAGTCTGTATACAACCTATTCAGTTATTCATACAAAAAACTAAGATACCAAAAAAAAGTATGTCATGTACTAGCAACCAGCTAAATTTGGGGATAATTTTAAAGAAATAACCAGAAAAATATACATTCATAATATCTTTTACCTGACTTTGTTAAATCTACTTTTGTATCATCTTACTAATCTTTCATATTTGTTATCTGATTATTTTCCACGTATCCTTTCTTTGTGGTATCTTCTTGTATAGGTTCATCTTGTGCCCTATTCATATTACAAACACACCTGAAAGGCTCTCTCCCCTTTGAGCAAGTCTATTAAAGAGCATGTCCAATTTGTTAGCCACTGATGGAAGGTCTGTGCCCGTGAGCTTAAATAGATGGGTGAAGGTCTTCCCGAAGATGATCGACTGTTGCTGTTGGCCACCGTATACTTTGAAGTCATCAAAGGGAAAATGATCTCTTGCATCTGGTATGGCAAACGGTCCCATGCCCCAGAACCAACTTTTGTTGCCCCTTCCGAGCCTCTCTCTCGGATGCCATACACTCGTGTCACCTCCTAAAATGATATTACCAAATAGAATCATGTCATAATCAATCAACTGGTCTATTTCATGTAAACCTCAAACTTTATACAACATACTGAAATAAATTGAATATCATTCACAGCATGCTTTCTCATGAAATAAAAAAAAATTAGATTTTTTGAAATTTAGAATGACCATATAAACACAAATGATCTGTAATTAATAACACAATAAATGCACAGGAACAACTTCCGTGACTTATTACTTCAAATCAGAAATAGACCAACATTCAAGAGACAATGTCAAATGCAGAATTCACAAATATTCAATATCTATTTTATATGCGAAAAATGCAGAGTATATAAGATCAAACTGCATCCAGACACAGATGAAAATATTGTTAGAACAATTATAAAATGAAGTGACTCTACCAATCACTAAACATAACATACCTGCATGGCATATGATGCACAAGTCTGAGTATTGGCATCTGTAGCAGCCAAGAAAGCTCTTCCTAATTCAGTCACTAATTCCACTATGAAAAGTTCTTCTTCAATATTCAGATGTACTTTGCTCAGTTCCTCTGCAACAATATGCAACAAACATACAGCCATACTACAAAATGATCTTTACCTCTTTATCTGAATATATATCAAATAATATTGCTTTCAGAATTCATATAATAAATATATTATCACCTTTAATGTTGGAATGTGTATAGAGTCGCATGGGGTCAATGGCACCCAGGAGACCAAGGCACTCTGCCACAGCCACTTGCACTTCTTCCTCTACTTCACGGCACTGACCTTTAAGATTAAATAATATGTTTATTTCTCCAACACTCAAAGGGCTATCATATTCAAAAGAACAAACATTGAAAAGTATATCATATTGTTATAATAATCATTCAAAAGTATTCTATAGTCTTCTATATAGTATTCTATATTCTATATCCTTCTACAGTGGGCATGTTCCATGGGGTGTTCACATTCATTTTGTATTTTACATTTTACATTTCTTTAAACTATGCAACTATGGCATCATATCAAATACTAATTGATATCATAGTACTATTATACTACTTATAGACTCATATGTCATATTATAAGTCTAGAAAATAATAGAAACACACAGAACATCTTAAGATGTGGAAAAGGGTTAACCCCTTTGCAGTGGATCACAAAATTTCTTGAGAATGTAAAGGAGGGCATATAATGAATATTACATTTTGGTGTTTTCCACATTGTTTTGAATAATGATATGGTAACTATAGGTTGCCTAACCTATAGATACCTTATTTTCCTCATAATATGCCTGCCCACATAACTCTTTGCCAGTTGTGGAAGGGGTAAGAATAATCATTGAAAATTACATCACATTTTTGTGAAAAATTAATTCATTTGTAATATGTTCTTTTCCTCACTGTCCCATTTTACCTAAAAGAATGCTGAAAAGTTCAGAAATGGTTGGATGCACATTGTCTGCATCAGTAGTGAGATGGTGAACAGCCTCTTGGTTGTGCCGAAGAATGTGGCGTAGGCGGTTCAAGGCATGGAGACGCACATCCAGGCTTTCATGGCTAAGCCCGCGCAACACAGGTGACAAGGCACTCACTACCTCTTCTCCACTTCCTCTGAAAACATGCTTGTAATTTGAGTCATACTCGTTATTAGTGAGTGATCTATCTCATCCTTTTCTACTAATGGAAGAGGATGAACAACACCTAAGCCTAATAAACCTAATATCCCTCAAGAAATTGCTGAATCTATTTAACCCTATGACGACGGTGCGTCACACCCGTGTGACACAGCTAAATTCCCGATGCCGGGGCGTCATGCCAGTGTGACGTTTCCAATGCAATGGCCCAGCGTAGGGGTTTTCACTTAGCACGTGCCCCATCGGGAAAGGGTTAAGAAAACACAGATGATAAAAACTAAATGTTCCTCAGACAGTTAAAGTGTTTATTCAAGGAGGTTGGTATCCCTCTTAAAATTTAGAGATCACAAATTCTAATAATCAAAAGAATATCTTTTGAAATCCAACTGTAGAAAACACAAAATCTCTAACAAAACTCAAATAACAAACAAAAATCACTAATTTCAGCACCATGGATACTGATACATAAGGTTGTCAAAAGTTGTCTTTGAAGGTAGACATGGGCTGTAAAATGGTATATTCATGTATTCATGCAAATACCTCTCCCCCTCTGAAATATTCCTTATCATTAGAATTAAAAGAACCATGATTTGAGAAGAGTGAGAGGTCATAACTTCCACATTCCTACTAGCAACCATGCTACTAAACAAGCTGATTTGTTATGACAGCAAAATATATTCTGATAATAATTACCCTAAAATAAAAACAACTTTTGTGACTGAGATCAATACTTTGGGTGGGCATTTTTTTCTTCTTCTAATTTCCATAGAGGTCTCAAAAGCATTAAACAATCAATTAAAACAATCATAATGAATATATGTACAGCATAGTTATGTAAGTTCACTCCAAATGAATTTAAAATAGATATGTAGGATGCCAATTAACACTGGAAAAAGAGAGAACGGGGAATAGTTGAAATAACTCCAACAACTAATGCTGAGAAAGCACTTTACACTACCAAAGCCATACTTACCCCATCACTCTTGTCTGTCTTTCTAAGATAGCTTGATTGACCTGTGTAAGGGCTGGGTCTTCAGGAAGGAGGGGCAAGTTTCCTAGGAGGGGTCTAATGGATGGCATTTCAACCTGGAAAGAAATAGAATAAAGTACTTTCTCTAAGACATCATTTTCCAGTTTAATAAATAAATCATTATTAACTAATTACAGCAAAGTAATGACATCAATTTAGCCACTGGATATTATGTTAGGAAATGTAAGAATCTGATAACACAGAATTCATCCAAAAATTATCTTTTAAGAGAATAAGATCATTTCCCACAGACATTGTTGAGTACATATATGTTTAATGGTAACATGTCATAGATATCTGATAGTAGATGCATGATGAAAATGACAGAAATATATTTACCAAGACACTTGTCAAAACTGGTGCCATCTGTTGAGGTCGCTCTCTGACCAGAGGTTTCACCACTACAGCTACTTCCTCCAATAAACCTTCCAAGGTACTCTCATCAAGGCTGCAAAAGATATCCACTTATATCCTCTTTCTAAATCTAAAAATCATATACCATGATATATATTTTTTGACTTATTTCAGTGTTTCTGGAGGTCTGACTCACTTGTAAAGGAAGTTTGTCCAAGCACTGCAACCGATGTCAAAGAACTCATCATCCCTGAGTTTGAGTGCTGTCTTCAAGGATGCTAAAATCTTCCTTGAAACTGGAGATATATACTGTCTTCCCATAACTACCAGAAGATCACTTAGCGACCACAGGGCACACCGTTTTTCCCTAAAAAAACAGATATATTTTTATATAATTCTTCACGCAAAAAAATCATTCCACACTTCTAAAACTAAAACAAAAAAGAATAGCAAAGAAACAAGGCAATAATTCTACATACTTGTACATAGTTGAAGATGATACCAGTTTGCTGTCGAGGAATCCCAATATTCCAAGGAGTCTGGGTGCCAAATACTCAGCAATATCCCTTGAAGTTGCATGATCATGTGATGACTTGCTTTCTATGGTGCTCTTTCTTGTAAGTCTACTAGAGGTGTTATGATCACTGCTTTGCTCAATGGCTCGCATACGGGAAAATTCTCGCAAGACAGCATCCCGGTAGTCGTGCAAGCCAAGGATCAGCTCATTAACTTGGTTCTGTAAAGAGAATGTATATGAAATATAAATTCCACAATAAGTATGACTACTTCATTATAATGTTTTATGAGGCAAACAAAAAACAAAGATAGCATATTTAAAACATGTCTCTTATTCATTTCTCATATGTGCATTCAATAGTCCAGACATATTTGTTCTTTCTGCTTTTTCTACTTTATCCTCCATATTAAGTCAAGACATTACCTGCACAGAGCATCTCCTAATATTTTGAATATGGATATCTGTAGTGGAAGCTATGAAGTCTAACACTGCCTCCTGTTCCTCTTGAGGATAATGGAATACCAAATATGCCAAAATATGCTGTAAAAGAAGTAACCAAATCTTTATTATGGGTAGAGGATATTTTGGTAATGTAATTCTTAATATTCTAATTAGTAAAAATTCTGGTAGCTAATAAAAATGACAGATTTTTCAATTGATTTTTCTTGTACCCTATGAAACATAAATAATCATGTAGCAACCTGGAAGTGATCAATAAGAATGTCCCGCAGGCGAAGAGAGAGACAAGCAGCCAACTCTTGTAGCAAACCTGGCTTGGCTTCTTGTGTTGCACGCACAGCTAATGCTGGCAATAAGTGCCGTATCTGGCTAATTATGAACTGTCCTAGACTGCTCTTGCTTTGATTTCTGTAACAGAAGAACAGCAGTTAAACAATGCATAAGGAAACTAGTCAAATTCAGTTGCTGTCACTTACTTAAAACTGGGATCAATTGCTATTCACCTTAATTCTTGGAAAGAGATCACAGTATTTTCAATCTTCTGTAAGATATGTGACACTCTTTTACCAATAAAATATTTTCTGTTCACCATAATCGTTTACTTATGACCAGCCAGTCTATAGGCTACCTCGCCTTTCTCTTGATTCTCCAAAATGGTCATCAAAGAGAAAATAACATGTTGATACAAAAGATAATATAAACAATTAAGAGGTGTAAACAAAGAGGAAAAACTCCTTATCCTCCAATAACTAACCTGGTACTGCCTGTAGAAGAAACATTCCACTCAAAAACCTCTGCAACATGGCTTAGCATTGCTCCTACTTCTCCTGGTTTGACAATATCTGATAATACCTAAAATTTGAGAAAAAGTGCTTGAGATGAGTATTTCAATATCGTACAACCTGTAGATCACTACAAAAAATAATTAAAGAGAGGATGGAAGGATAATTCAGCCAAGTTTCTTATGCTATTGTAGTACTACTAAACTCCATCTATGATCTGTAAATATGAAGCAAGTAATTCTTCAACTATTCAACTTGATACCCAATGATAAAATCAAAGCACAAAGTTATCATATATTTTTTATCTAATTTAAGAAGAGATTTATAACTGTGGTCTTCAGGGATACCCCATCTAAGAATCCTTCAAAAGTATATTATATAGGAAAGTATAAATATATATATATATATATATATACATTATATGATATATATATACATATATATACACACATATATATATATATATATATATATATATACATATATATATACATATATATATATATATATATATATATATATATATATATATATATATATATGTATATATACATATATATATATATATATATATATATATATATATATATATATATATATATATATATATATATATATATATATATTATATATATATATAAATCAAACCACCAAGACAAATCAGAGACATACCTGAGCAAGAGATTGCCGGTGTCTAATGTAAAGATCCTTCAATGGCAGTCCAAGGGCATTGGCCAGGGAGTGGATTGTGAGATGAGCCTGTGCTGTGACCAGCCGGTCTGTTGATGCTAAACACTGTAAAAGCAGCACGAGCACCCCACCTGTCAATCCACCAAGGGGACATCTGTTGGCAAATAGGGTATCTAAGCTGATCTGGATCATAATATTAAGCATATGAGCATCACTCAACAATTTACAGCTATTGCAATTCTATCTCAGTATGTAGTATAATAATATAAAATAAGTATGATGAAATATCAAATATGATAAAACAAAAGGAGAAGTATAATCAAAGCTAGACAACCATGAAATATCTTTTTAAGTTCTTCCACCAACCTGACAAGATAATGCAGTGCTTCTAATACAGCAAGGTAAGTTTTGCTTGGTGATTCCTTTCTTTCAGCTGTCCTGAATAGCTCATTCAAATAAGAAAGAACCAGTTCTCCTTCTTTTGACACCACAGCAGACTTCAAATCCTGGAAAAAATATATATGTGCATATGTAACAAAAAATATACAAAACAAACAAAGAGCTATAATAATAATAGTAGAAATTAAATCATATAACATCACTCTAAACCTACAACCTCACACTGTAGAATAATACCTGACTTGAATCACTTTGTCCATTTTGACAAACAAGTTTGGAGAGCTGTTTACACATGGCAGAGACAACATGCTTGTCCTGGTGATCCAAGAGTGTGAGATACTGGTTGATCATCTGAGGGTTCAGCTTTGTATGGGTGATGACAGCTGGGAGAGCCTCAACGATCAACACCAAGACCTTGGCATCGGAGTGGGTGAGCAATCCCAAGAAACGTGAGACTAGTGTGGGATCAACACGCTGAGGGTCTAGGATGTTGGTAGCATTGGCATTATTGCACACTCTGCAGACAAGTATGTTTGGACCATACGTATCATCCTCAGACCTGAAGAAAAATTATTGTATTAATTTTGTTGGTCTTATTCATTATTTATCTATGATTCATATATCATTTAATACAAATTATACTAGTTTTCCAATGTAATCAGTATGAAATTAGATTCTGTAAAAATAGATTCTTCAAAATTTGTATACGGCCTTTAAACTATAAAGCTCAAGTCTTATATAAAAAATAAACAAGTTAAAAAAGTCACATGCAAAATCCAAAACATTACTTAGGACACTTCATGGTGGTATGATTTAGAAGAGCACACAACAGGTGACTCAGTGAAGCAGCTCCAGCCTGTACCGTCTTGTGATCGGGGAAATGTAAAACTGCACCTACAACTTCCCCCACTAACTGTTGGCCTCCAGCACCCCCTAACTGATGCACCATCTGGGGAGATATCAAAAGGATATGTTAATGAAACTCCTATTCATGTATACATTTAATTTATTAGATAAAGTCTCTTGGTCACTTTCTGTTGATTTCATTCACTGTGCTGATAGTGATTTGTACTTTCACTATTCAAGGGAATATAAAACTAATTATCAAAAAATAGTAATAATGGAAAATAAAGAAAAAACAAATACATATTTCTTCTCCCACATTTATGAATTCTGATTGGCATATTACAAATAAAATAATAATAAAATAAAAAGGTACATACACATTGCAAATCAATATTGTAAGAAAAAGAAATAAAAAAGAGGAATCTCACCACAGGAAACCATTTTGCAACCTCATGCATCACGACTGCATCTCTTTCATTGATTGCTGCACGTATCATGTGGCACCGCCATTTTGGGGCTATGTTCTCTGGCATTATAGCAATAATGGAAATACAGATTGCTTTCACTTTGGAATCTGAAACAAAGATAAATACAGTAATATCAACTGATTTCTTGATCATACATATAAATGTATGATCAAGAAGCTTTCTAGGCACATGGAAATGAGATAGAAATTAAGTCATTACTTAATCATATATTCACACTAAGATTCAAGAGCAATATTTCATAATAGGATTAACACAAAACTTATTAAGTATAAATACTTTTAATAATCCCCCCCCCCCAAAAAAAAAAAAAAAAAAAAAAAAAAAATTACAAAATAAACACACGTACCATTTCCCCATTTCAGTTTGGATGCCCATAACGTATACTGCTTTAAGTTCGGAGGCTTCAGATCTAGCAAGCTGACTTCAGAAGCCATCCAAGGGAGTGTTGCAAGGGCCAGCCACATGTGGTTATTCTGAGTCTTTGTGTTTGATAGCTCAGCAACACTCCCCGTCCATGCCATGTTTGCAACTGTTTCCATTAGGCATGTGACCTTCATTGAAGAGAACAATATAAATATATATATATTTTTTCCAATCCAATCTTTCAAAAGAAAAAGGAGTACTAACTGCTGCAAATATTCTAAGGATCATCTATAATACAGTCCTAAATATATTTGCAATTATTTCCATTACACATGTGACCTTCCTTTGAGGGAAAACTAAATATCCTTTGAAATTTTAATCTTTCAAGAAAAGAAAAATATGCTTGAAAAGAATACCGACTTTTGCAGAGATGAAAACAATCATCCATGTTTTTTTCCTATTAAAAAAACACTCTTAAACATGCTTACCAAGTTTACACTGTCTGTTTCAGCCATGATTGTAGCCAGGGAATCTGCTGCCACAGTTACCCAGGAATCAGGGAAAAATTGCAGAGTAACCTAAAAGGTAAAATCAGATAATAATAAAAATATTTACAAAACATATAGTTCAAGCATCCTTCAAAACTTTTAAAGGCACTTTCCATTTTAGCTGATGCGGAATATGAAATGAACTTTCTAAAGCCTTTCCAATTTCCTCATTCCAGACCACATCATTTATCATTTAATATCTAATCTAATTCAATTCAATATCTAATATCAAACATATTCTTGGCATTGCCTCTGAAGACATGATGACAGTAATTCTGCAGTTTACAAATAAAGGCTAAATCAATTTGTGGTTTTCAGCTAACTAAATCACAATTGGTTTTATGTCAAGACATATAGGGAGTTGTATGCTTCACCAAATAAAAAGCTTCCAATAAATAACCTGGGTATTTGGGATGTTGCTCATGACACGGCCAGCAGTACAGATGATCTCTCCCAGTGCCTTTACATCATCTAGGGGTAGTGCAGTTGTGGTATCTGTCCAGTCTGACAATACATTACCCATTGTCTGTAAAGCAAGCTTCCACAACTTGCTCATGGCCACTACACTTATAGTTGGTTGTGCACTGTCACTGTTCAATAATAATAAGAAATTTACATTTTCATAACAGAAAAAAACAAGTCTGTAAAAAGAAAAGAAAAAGGCTTCCCTAACATATGTACCGTATCTACTATATTATATAAATCCAATGGCTGAAACACAGACAAATTAATTCAGAATTTTAATCAGGTAAATTTTCAACTGAAGAGTCTTCATATCCCATTTATCAACATAATGCCAACAACAGTCATTGATCTTACCTCAAGAACATGATTGTCTTACACGAAAGTAATTTCTCATAATAAAAAGTCTGCTTCCAATTGACTATGAATCAGTTATTCTCTAGCAACAATAACTTATATGGAGTTTTCTTTGTGAACTTACGTCTCTGATAAACGCCTTTTTCGCGACTGGCTGCGAGACGTCTCCGGTTGTTGGCTTTGAATTGCTTGGCTTGGTAATGCCTCCAGCAAATCTTTAAGCACTATTCTTCTTAGGAAATATTTTGAGACCTGTAATATATTAATTTCCCAAATCAAAAATGCAAATTAGCCATCCTTAATAACATTACATCTCAAAACATTCATTATCAATTTTTAACTAGGCAAAGAACAACCATGCATATTCACTTCTCCACATAAAACATTGATTTGGGGTTTATCACTACCTCTTTCAGCAAGATATTTTCTTCAGCACATAAATACAAGGCCTCTTGTGCATCCTTAATGCATGGTGATGATGCCAAAGAATCAATCAAAACACAGTGACACTTGAGAAGTTCAGCTCTCAGAGTTTCTGTTTTTAATACAAAATTCATTGTATCATTACAAATGCAGTTACTTATGCATTCATCTTCTG
>BOPN01001333.1:267500-270000 GCA_017312705.2 Penaeus japonicus
ATATTGCTCAGTTCTAAGCAAATGTGGAGATCTAGAATTAAGACAGTGATGTTATGGAGATGAGAAAATTAAATATTAATACACTCTGGAGATGACCCACTAGCAGACCCGCGGCCAAGGTCACGCAGGAACACACGCAGCCAGGCCACCGGTGTACTCGCTCTGGGGAGGCTTCCTGGGGGTTTTCGGTCGCTTTTAGCTCTGGTCTGTTTATGTGTACTTTTGCTTTTTGGTAGCTTATGTGCATGTCTTGCACACACACTCACACTCACACTCACACTCGCACTCGCACACACACGCTCGCACGCACGCACACTCGCACACACACACACACACACACACACACACACACACACACACACACACACACACACACACACACACACACACACACACACACACACACACACACACACACACACACACAACAGTATTCCCCTCCCGAACATAGTCACCCATCTTCCTTTATACCAACACCCCGGGTGGGTATCACTTGAATAACCACTCCCCCAAAATCCCTAACAAAGCTGCCACGCGGGACACCCACTAGCCCAACCTACTTGCCCACTCCGCCCTGCTCTTGAATATTGCAAAACTTCCCTACCTGTCCCCCTGAGAGCCCGTGTTGCACGATAACTCCTTCCGTCAAAGAACTTCAGCTTTTTATTAAAGTGGATTGGACGGTTAACGGATGTCTGTCCGGGAGTTATTTTGATGGTCATGCATTACGCGCTGAACTAGATATCATGTTACGAGTTATTTTGGCAAATGATTGGCATTGTATTTTATCATGCTGTAGTAAGTATTAGCAATTGTGTAAGATTCGTTGTGTTTAACAAATATCTTATTTAAAAGAACTTCCGAAAGTTATCCATTTCCGCGTTCCTCCTTCTCTGGAAGTTGTAGCTTGCATGATAAAGACCACTAACTACGTCATACATGTTGCCCAGGCTATTACAAGTGAATAGGAATCGAGACATATGAGCAACGGTCTGTACATTTAAAGCAAGTAGCAGGATGTAGCAGGTCGAAAATAACCGATTATTGACCGGTTGGCCTATATTAGGGAAAGGAATGAAATAAAACAAGAATAGCGCGTAATTCATTCAATAGATTCCTATATTTTGTAATTATATATATATATATATATATATATATATATATATATATATATATATATATATATGTGTGTGTGTGTGTGTGTGTGTGTGTGTGTGTGTGTGTGTGTGTGTGTGTGTGTGTGTGTGTGTGTGTGTCTGGGCGTCTCTGTGTGTGCATGTTTGCTAAATAAAATGCTCCCTCTCAAATTTAAAGTCACATTATTTCATTACGTTGTTTAGCTGAATCTTAGACTTTAACATGATAAAGTTAACCTTATCGATTATCTCCATGGGTCAACTGGAGGTCATAATGAGTCACGGAGTCTATGTACATAAGAAACCTGTATTGTTATCCACTGGGGAAAATCTGATCGTGTATATTTGTGTGTGCTTACGTAGAAAAAGTTATCTACAGGAGAGCTCGTGAGATTGTTAAATACATTTTTGCTTCAGTTTTTCCGAGTATTTTTTTTCCTCCGCAGGCAGCATAAGCTAACAGTTTATGCAAGTTCACCAAAAGTCTTTTTTTCAGAATTATCGGAAATATTATTTGTTCCTTTCTATTATGTCTTTCCCTCAAACATCAGGCATGTTGAGTCTCCAAAAAGTAATATAAACTTACCGGTGTTAAAATTCATATGGAGCTGTATATCCATAAGCTATATTTTTATCAGTTAGATCACATATTTTCTCATTTTTATCTGTATCTTTTTGTCTTCGACCTCGCTTTATCTCCCGTTCTGCCTTTGAACACGTGAAACAGAGGAATAAGAAGAACGAAGACTTGGTAATTACTGGCTTGCACAGCAAGAGTACAACGTGACTTCAAGATTTGTTTTCTGCAAGGGGTGGATTAGGGTCGGGGTGGTGAGGGGGGGGGGGGCAGGGGAGCTTGACCGTGTTTAATTTTGTTTTCTTCTCCTTTTCTTTTACATTTTTTTTCTTTGTACATTATCTGATCTTAGTTGGTAACACAATGATGGCGTAGGTTATTTTATATTGATATATTTTTTTTCGTTTCCACAAGTGACATAGAAAGAGTAAATACGACGTGAGAAATATGGTATGGCGTATATTAGAGGTATCTGCTTTATCATAAATACTATCTTTCGATAAGCCGCTAAATCGACTAGTGCAAGGGTTGACATGCACACCATAAGCTTCTCGAACCTAGTGCACAGAGCACCTTTGACGTCAGAACTTTTGATCATTAGCTTATAAAGGAAACTCTATAAGATGAAGACATACTCAGAGAGAATTAGACAAAGAGAGGCGCACTTTCACCACACTGGTGTATTGATCTCTGCAACTTCTGTTGAGGTTTTGCCAAAGCAAAGTACAAAAGAAATTACTTGGGTATACAAAAGGTGCTCCCTGTCTTTCTTCTTTTCTTTACCCTG
>BOPN01001333.1:275000-277500 GCA_017312705.2 Penaeus japonicus
TATATATATATATATATATATATATATATATATATATATATACACACACATCTGTGTGTGTGTGTGTGTGTGTGTGCGCGCGCGCGTGTGTGCGTGTGCGTGTGTGTGTGTGTGTGTGTGTGTGTGTGTGTGTGTGTGTGAATACCTGTTACGTGTGAGTTTACTTTCGTGTTTGTATATAACGTGACGTGTATAAAAACATTGTTGTTTCAGGGCATTTACGATAGCTTAATTCAACTAATTAAGACAATAAAGCATCAACTGTTATAAGTAAAATCAAGTAGTGCATCGGAATTATCATGAAAAAAACAAACACACGCAAAAACTCGTGCCACTGAAAAACCTTCCTTCTCGAGCACAGCCACATAACAAGCGAAAATAAATCAGTCGGGAACCATAACTAACAAATCTCAAAGAGAAATTGCTAGAAGGAACGGCTGGCGATCTGGTAAAACCACGGTATTCGCCTCCCGTTTTCTTCTTCCGAGGGCGGCGGCAGTGGGGCGGCTTCGGTGCAGTAATTGCAGCCTCGGGCACCTTGCAGAGGATATCTTTCGTTCAGCCACCCACCCTTTCGCTCGTTGCCTTGCTTTCACGGCGTGAGTTCTCTCTCTTCGTCCCTCTCTGCCTTCTTTGTCTTTCTTCTGTCTTTCTCCTCTTTCCTCTCTCTCTCTCTCTCTCTCTCTCTCTCTCTCTCTCTCTCTCTCTCTCTCTCTCTCTCTCTCTCTCTCTCTCTCTATCTTCATTCTCTCTCTCTCCCTTTTCATCTATCAATGTATCAATCTCTATCCTACATTTAGATCTCTCTTTGAATTTTGTAGTTGTTCGTCCATCTCTCATTTCTCTTTCAATGTTCCCCTCCCTCCTCCTTCCTTCCTCACCCCCCCCCCCACGCACACACACCCCTTCTCCCTCCATTTGTCTCTTCCTGCAAGTCACGCTCCAGTAAGAGAAGGCTGTAGAAAAGGAAGGCTGACGAGAAGGCTGCTGGACGGTGGTCATTGGTCAGAGGGGGAGGGGGGGTGTCGTCCTCATGGCAGGGTGTGGTGGATCTGCCCTCCCTCTGTATTCTTGTTTTTTTCGTTTTTACGAATGGTATTATTAGTATTATTCTTATGATCAAAGTTAGTAAATATGACAAGTGCAATGTAAGTATGTTTTGAATATTATCATTTATCAAGAGATGCATATAACTCAGTTGATTTATATGTCATGTAAACCAAAAGTATTTCCATATAATAGTATATTGTATATGAAAAAAAGAGAAAAAAGAATCAACAAATAATCTGTGCCTCTGGCCGTTTTCCGTTTCTTGAATAATGAGAGAAAGACAGGCTTTCCCCCACTAGCCTTCCTCAAGACGTAGTTGAAATGGTGTTGCTGACTTACCGTCCAAATGGCTGGGAACCTCATATGTGGAAGTGAGAAAGAAAGCAGCGAAGGCCATGTAAACACACCACATGGATGAGTGCACATGTCAGTCGCCTCGCGGAAGAAAGTATACTGACCCAGAAGCTGAAT
Source organism: Penaeus japonicus (assembly GCA_017312705.2). Lineage (NCBI taxonomy): Eukaryota > Metazoa > Arthropoda > Malacostraca > Decapoda > Penaeidae > Penaeus > Penaeus japonicus. Next base: position 276,522 of record BOPN01001333.1, read on the forward strand.
CGTTTGCCCTGCAGGAGGCATTACTCATTATTCATCGTCTTTTTAATTGGTACAAGACGTATTAAGGAAGTATAATGGGTTAATCAGGTCGATTCATAACACGTCTTGGTGACCGTTAGTTAGAAAGGTAATAAATTAAAATTGATAGCGAATGTCAGGCAATAACGACTGCACCGGCTGTTGTAAGATTCAAACGGTACGTGAAGTTAACGATAACGATACGACAACCCATACGATATAAAAACCGTTTTATTTCAACATGAAGATTTTTCGAGCGTCCTGCCGAAACCCAATTCCAACAGCCTCGTTTACCGGTAAATCCTATTTCGTAAAACTCATCATCCGCTCGACGAAATTGCTAACCGCGCATCCTCGCCCTCCTCACTCACCCTAACGAAGGACTCTCGCACAGACTGAGGACAGGATGTTGACTAATCCCTGGGTATCATCCTCCACCTGTCTTCAGGGTCAACTTCTGGTCATACCATCAAACCACTTGGAAACCGTGTCACCTTTCAGTACGACTATAAATGAATCTCAAATAACATATTATTTAACTTTTTTTTTTGTTTTTTTTTAACAATTTTCTCTGAAATACACACACAAATGCACTCGCATAATTACCCCGTGGTGATGGACAGGTGATCTAAAAAGTCTCGTCCCTCTTAGCTAATGATGTGAGACCTTCCGTCACCTTCATGGTGCTTGTAGGTGGGAAATTTTCCAGTAGCTTCCTGCTCTCTATAATTTGTTTGTGTGTTCTTTGTTTTGACTGTGGATCACTGCGTGCTGATTGCATGTCCGTGGAAAGTTGTAAGTATTTCCTTCCCTGTAAAAAAGTGTGTGTGCGTATGTGTGTGTGTGTGTGTGTGTGTGTGTGTGTGTGTGTGTGTGTGTGTATGTGTGTATGTATCTATGTATGTATGCATAAATGCACACACACATTTATATATATATATATATGAATACACACACACAC
>BOPN01001333.1:283610-288610 GCA_017312705.2 Penaeus japonicus
AAATCCCTAACAAAGCTGCCACGCGGGACACCCACTAGCCCAACCTACTTGCCCACTCCGCCCTGCTCTTGAATATTGCAAAACTTCCCTACCTGTCCCCCTGAGAGCCCGTGTTGCACGATAACTCCTTCCGTCAAAGAACTTCAGCTTTTTATTAAAGTGGATTGGACGGTTAACGGATGTCTGTCCGGGAGTTATTTTGATGGTCATGCATTACGCGCTGAACTAGATATCATGTTACGAGTTATTTTGGCAAATGATTGGCATTGTATTTTATCATGCTGTAGTAAGTATTAGCAATTGTGTAAGATTCGTTGTGTTTAACAAATATCTTATTTAAAAGAACTTCCGAAAGTTATCCATTTCCGCGTTCTCTTCTGGAAGCTATTGTAGTTACTTGCATGATAAAGACCACTAACTACGTCATACATGTTGCCCAGGCTATTACAAGTGAATAGGAATCGAGACATATGAGCAACGGTCTGTACATTTAAAGCAAGTAGCAGGATGTAGCAGGTCGAAAATAACCGATTATTGACCGGTTGGCCTATATTAGGGAAAGGAATGAAATAAAACAAGAATAGCGCGTAATTCATTCAATAGATTCCTATATTTTGTAATTATATATATATATATATATATATATATATATATATATATATATATATATATATATATGTGTGTGTGTGTGTGTGTGTGTGTGTGTGTGTGTGTGTGTGTGTGTGTGTGTGTGTGTGTGTGTGTGTGTGTCTGGGTCTCTGTGTGTGCATGTTTGTTAAATAAAATGCCCTCTCAAATTTAAAGTCACATTATTTCATTACGTTGTTTAGCTGAATCTTAGACTTTAATATTAGTAAAGTTAACCTTATCGGATTATTCCATGGGTCAACTCGAGGTCATAATGAGTCACGGAGTCTATGTACATAAGAAACCTGTATTGTTATCCACTGGGGAAAATCTGATCGTGTGTACATTTGTGTGTGCTTACGTAGAAAAAAGTTATCTACAGGAGAGCTCGTGAGATTGTTAAATACATTTTTGCTTCAGTTTTTCCGAGTATTTTTTTTCCTCCGCAGGCAGCATAAGCTAACAGTTTATGCAAGTTCACCAAAAGTCTTTTTTTCAGAATTATCGGAAATATTATTTGTTCCTTTCTATTATGTCTTTCCCTCAAACATCAGGCATGTTGAGTCTCCAAAAAGTAATATAAACTTACCGGTGTTAAAATTCATATGGAGCTGTATATCTTATAAGCTATATTTTTATCAGTTAGATCACATATTTTCTCATTTTTATTCGTATCTTTTTGTCTTCGACCTCGCTTTATCTCCCGTTCTGCCTTTGAACACGTGAAACAGAGGAATAAGAAGAACGAAGACTTGGTAATTACTGGCTTGCATGTACAAGAGTACAACGTGACTCTCAAGATTTGTTTTTCTGCAAGGGGTGGATTAGGGTCGGGGTAGGAGGGGGGGGGGGTAGTGAGCTTGACCGTGTTTAATTTTGTTTTCTCCTTTTCTTTTTTACATTTTTTTTTCTTTGTACATTATCTGATCTTAGTTGGTAACACAATGATGGCGTAGGTTATTTTATATTGATATATTTTTTTTCGTTTCCACAAGTGACATAGAAAGAGTAAATACGACGTGAGAAATATGGTATGGCGTATATTAGAGGTATCTGCTTTATCATAAATACTTCGCTATCTTTCGATAAGCCGCTAAATCGACTAGTGCAAGGGTTGACATGCACACCATAAGCTTCTCGAACCTAGTGCACAGAGCACCTTTGACGTCAGAACTTTTGATCATTAGCTTATAAAGGAAACTCTATAAGATGAAGACATACTCAGAGAGAATTAGACAAAGAGAGGCGCACTTTCACCACACTGGTGTATTGATCTCTGCAACTTCTGTTGAGGTTTTGCCAAAGCAAAGTACAAAAGAAATTACTTGGGTATGTTGAAAAAGGTGCTCCCTGTCTTTCTTCTTTTCTTTACCCTGCTGTGGCTTGGGAATACGCCAGTACGGTCCTGATGTATAAGTGTGTGTGTGTGTGTGTGTGTGTGTGTGTGTGTGTGTGTGTGTGTGTGTGTGATTTTCTTTTTATACTGACGCACATTTGCATAGGCGCGTGTGCTCACTGTAAATACAACTTATTTTTCTGCACATAAAGTAAAGATTCACAGTGAATCTTGTATAAAGTCATCCCGCGTTTCGTCCGATGAAGGTCAGGATTAGCGTAATACTTAGTTTGTTGGAATCCTTCCAAAATATCAATCTACATCAGTTCAAAATAAATAGACATGTTTTTTTTATCGCATTCCTGTCAACAAATATATTCAATGCTAAATTTACGATGCGTCATATAGGTGTCTTTTATCACAAGGACACATACCTATACATAGAAATGCAAAACGGTACACTGTCATAAACTTATTCGTGTATGGAAAGTTTGTTTGACCGTAAGAGGAGGTCCGTCCCTCAGCCAGTATAACGGTCACCACCATCAGCTTGCTGGTTTAATGTAGGCTTATGTTAAGAGACAAAGATGTTTTTCTCTCTTTCCCACAATCTTTTGATTTTTCATTATGTTTTTTTCATCATTTAAAAGACGAAAGTTGTTATATTTCATGTTGTGAATCTTTGTGTAAAATGTGTGTCGAGGCTACCTATCTGCGGATATGATATATTTGTTGGCTTTATATATATGCAAATTATGCTTACACACAGAGCTTCGCGCTCTTATCACAGTATACAGGCAGAGACTACACGTAAAGCTGTGTAGAGCACGTCCTTCATTTTATACCCGTAAATATGCAACGGATTCTCCTCTGGTCACGCAAGGGAATATCGCAAAAAGCAGCCTAACGGAAATCGCCTCTCATTTCCCCCGTTTTTTTAGGGAATGTCAAGTCCGCGAACACAAATAAAACTGGTGATGTGCCGCTTCCCTACCAGTTCCGCCTCGTTGGCTGAAGCACGGTCTGGACAGCTAAAGAACAAACAAACAAAAAAAAAACTGCATCCATGAGAGTTCAATCGAGTCGAGTGCTTATGCGCTGTCAGTTCTATCTTAAGATCACTTCGAATCTAGATCCACCGTTGATTATTTATCCATATACTTGTGGATGAATTTGAAGAATCCTTCAGGAACTCTCGGGGATTCCCTGAAGCAACGCATCCCCAGCAACATCTCGGTCTCCAGGGCAGTAGGGAAGCCAGTCTCCTAGCTACCGGACGCAGAATTGCAATTTTTAAAATATATTATAGGAAATGATACCCTAAGTTCATAAGTTGACAATAGTCACTACCATCGTAAAGATAGATGTTCTGGTTGACGAAAAGAGAGTATTTGGATTTGGTGCTTAGCGAGATGGAATAAACGGGTTTGCATCGTTCGTCTGGCCGCGCGGCGTTCGCCTATGAAATGACGTCACCGCTCGTTACTCGTCGCGCGTCGACCTGCACGTTGGGAGGGCAACCGGCAACGGTCGTCTTGAGAAGTGTGCGTAAACAGATCTTTCTTATTCAGAGCCCAAGGACAATACAGGTGGTTAGCAAATCGTTGTTAGAATTATAAATTTTGTGCGAAGGATTCATGAATATATTTGACGGTCATTCTATCGTATTATCACAGTCATTGCTTTTTCTTGTTCCTGTTGCTGTTCTTGTTCTTGTTGATTTTATATCTAATTTTTTTTTTTCTTCTTGCGATTATGGTTATAGATACGGTAATATTGTCCTAATTATCATTATAATTATCCATATCATCTTAACCTTTTTTTTTTAATAAGTATTTCCTGGTTCGCGTTGAATCATAAAACAGAGAAACCGAAACAAAACTTGGAAGATATCTTTTGGGGAAGGAATACATCCGTATATTATAAAGATTATTAAAGCATCCGGGACTTGAACTTTTATGCTCGACTGAGAGAGAGAGAGAGAAGAGAGAGAGAGAGAGAGAGAGAGAGAGAGAGAGAGAGAGAGAGAGAGAGAGAGAGAGAGAGAGAGAGAGAGAGAGAGAGAGGGGAGGGGAGAGAGAGAGAGAGAGAGAGAGAGAGAGAGAGAGAGAGAGAGAGAGAGAGAGGGAGGGAGGGAGAGAGAGAGAGAGAGAGGGAGGGAGGGAGAGAGAGAGGGAGGGAGGGAGAGAGAGAGAGAGAGAGAGAGAGAGAGAGAGAGAGAGAGAGAGAGAGAGAGAGAGAGAGAGAGAGAGAGAGAGAGAGGGAGGGAGAGAGAGAGAGAGGGAGAGAGAGAGAGAGAGAGAGAGAGAGAGAGAGAGAGAGAGAGAGAGAGAGAGAGAGAGAGAGAGAGAGAGAGAGAGAGAGAGAGAGAGAGGGAGAGGGAGAGGGAGAGGGAGAGGGAGAGGGAGAGGGAGAGGGAGAGGGAGAGGGAGAGAGAGAGAGAGAGAGAGAGAGAGAGAGAGGAGGGGGGTGGAGAGTATTCGCGAGTTCGCATTAATTATTTCCTTTCAAACTAGTTTACCTTTTATTGCCACCGTATTTTCTAATGCGCCAAAACATTGCAAAACATCCTGTATTGTTTTTTTCTTTGGTCCCCCACTTATGATAACATTAATTGGGAAGGGGGGGGGGGATTAGTAATGTCAAATTCAAGAAAATGTACGTCTTAAAGTCTCCCTAAAGATCTAATAGTTAAATGATTCCTGAACTTCCAGAGAACACACGGAAGTTACCTGGTATTGTGATTTCTTTTGACAACAACTACAGATAAGATGAATATCCACAAGATCCTGTCGCGACCTTCATTTTTTTTTTTTTCCTTTTTTTTTAAGAAATGACAATGTTCCCTTTATTTCTTCTCGTTATTTTTTTTTTTTGTTACCTCCTTATTTCTTCACATAAATGATCGAACATTGTATGATGTCTCACGCGGACTGAAGACAGTTGCCTCGTGATGTGTATCATAAATCGAGTTTACTTCAGAAAAACTGTATTGCTCTCATGGCACACTTAAACGCGAGTTGAATATAACAAGTCA
>BOPN01001333.1:291110-306110 GCA_017312705.2 Penaeus japonicus
GGCACCTTGCAGAGGATATCTTTCGTTCAGCCACCCACCCTTTCGCTCGTTGCCTTGCTTTCACGGCGTGAGTTCTCTCTCTTTCGTCCTCTCTCTCGCTCTTTGTCTTTCTTTCTGTCTTTCTCTCCTCTTTCCTCTCTCTCTCTCTCTCTCTCTCTCTCTCTCTCTCTCTCTCTCTCTCTCTCTCTCTCTCTCTCTCTCTCTCTCTCTCTCTCTCTCTCTCTCTCTCTCTCTCTCTCTCTCTCTCTCTATCTGTCTTTCTCTCTCTCTCCTTTTCTCATCTATCAATGTATCAATCTCTATCCTACATTTAGATCTCTCTTTTTGAATTTGTAGTTGTTCGTCCATCTCTCATTTCTTTCTCTTTCAATGTCTCCCTCCCTCTCCTCCTTCCCCTCTCACCCCCCCCCCCCCACGCACACACACCCCTTCTCCCTCCATTTGTCTCTTCCTGCAAGTCACGCTCCAGTAAGAGAAGGCTGTAGAAAAGGAAGGCTGACGAGAAGGCTGCTGGACGGTGGTCATTGGTCAGAGGGGGAGGGGGGGTGTCGTCCTCATGGCAGGGTGTGGTGGATCTCGTCTTCCTCTGTATTCTTGTTTTTTTTTCGTTTTTACGAATGGTATTATTAGTATTATTCTTATGATCAAAGTTAGTAAATATGACAAGTGCAATGTAAGTATGTTTTGAATATTATCATTTATCAAGAGATGCATATAACTCAGTTGATTTATATGTCATGTAAACCAAAAGTATTTCCATATACATGTATATTGTATATGAAAAAAAGAGAAAAAAAGAATCAAACAGTCAATCTGTGCCTCTGGCCGTTTCTTCGTTTCTTGGAATAATGAGAAAAGACAGTGGCTTTCCCCCACTAGCCTTCAAGACGTAGTTGAAACAAGTGCTGCCGACTTACCGTCCAAATGGCTGGAACCTCATATGTGGAAGCGGAGGAAAGAAAGCAGCGAAGGCCATGTAAACACACCACATGGATGAGTGCACATGTCAGTCGCCTCGCGGAAGAAAGTATACTGACCCAGAAGCTGAATCGTTTGCCCTGCAGGAGGCATTACTCACAATTCATCGCTCCTTAATTGGTACAAGACGTATTAAGGAAGTATAATGGGTTAATCAGGTCGATTCATAACACGTCTTATGACCGTTAGTTAGAAAGGTAATAAATTAAAATTGATAGCGAATGTCAGGCAATAACGACTGCACCGGCTGTTGTAAGATTCAAACGGCATTTAGTTAACGATAACGATACGACAACCCATACGATATAAAAACCGTTTTATTTCAACATGGAAGGATTTTTTTTCGAGCGTCCTGCCGAAACCCAATTCCAACAGCCTCGTTTACCGGTAAATCCTATTTCGTAAAACTCATCATCCGCTCGACGAAATTGCTAACCGCGCATCCTCGCCCTCCTCACTCACCCTAACGAAGGACTCTCGCACAGACTGAGGACAGGATGTTGACTAATCCCTGGGTATCATCCTCCACCTGTCTTCAGGGTCATCTCTGGTCATACCATCAAACCACTTGGAAACCGTGTCACCTTTCAGTACGACTATAAATGAATCTCAAATAACATATTATTTAACTTTTTTTTTTGTTTTTTTTTAACAATTTTCTCTGAAATACACACACAAATGCACTCGCATAATTACCCCGTGGTGATGGACAGGTGATCTAAAAAGTCTCGTCCCTCTTAGCTAATGATGTGAGACCTTCCGTCACCTTCATGGTGTCAGGTGGGAAATTTTCCAGTAGCTTCCCGCTCTCTATAATTTGTTTGTGTGTTCTTTGTTTTGACTGTGGATCACTGCGTGCTGATTGCATGTCCGTGGAAAGTTGTAAGTATTTCCTTCCCTGTAAAAAAGTGTGTGTGCGTATGTGTGTGTGTGTGTGTGTGTGTGTGTGTGTGTGTGTGTGTGTGTGTATGTGTGTATGTATGTATGTATGTATGTATGTATCTATGTATGTATGCATAAATGCACACACACATTTATATATATATATATATGAATACACACACACACACACACACACACACACACACACACACACACACACACACACACACACACACACACATATATATATATATATATATATATATATATATATATATATATATGTACATACATATATATGTATTTATTTATTCGTTTAGTCATTCATTTATGGACATATCTGTTTTACAACGCTTCGGCATACATAATTAAAAAGACAGAAGCCTTTTGGAGTGTAATTAGTGCATTCCGATTTATCGAAAAAAGGCAAAATAAAATACATGTTCATCATTAGTGTAAAATTAATTCTTCTGTTTTTGCAAAATGTTCCCAGGCATTCAGCTCCTCGCGATATTTTCAACAAATAAACATGAACAGGATTCCATAATAATTAGGCTTGCGTGTTTATATTGCCTCCGCTTGGGGCTGGTGGTGGCAATGCTTACATGAAATTAACAATTATACTAATTAAACGGCTATATGTAGTCCTTCAGAATTTAGAACGAAAAAAAAGCAATTGGAATAAAATCTCATTGATAAAAATTCCATATTCGACCGTAGAGGTGAAAGTCATATGGTTGAAAATAATCGTAGAGAACTAATTCACACGCCTAAGATGAGAGAAATCAGATTTCATGTTCGGAATCGATCGACCGAGACGGAATATATGAATATATTTTATGGAAATAGAAGAAACAAGATGCAATAAGTAAGTCATTTGTTTTAAAGATCGTTGCGCACCCGTATTTACTGAGGCTTTAGGCAAGGTATATGGATAGATTGACTACTTGATTATCAGATAGACAGGCAAATGACGTGAATAACGGTTAAACAAACAGGAGGAGAAAATAGACGAAATGAGCAGAAATATAGACGCAACTACACAACGCGATAAGCAGATAAACAGAAAGAGAAAGACGCAACTACACAACGCGATAAACAGATAAACAGAAAGAGAGAGACGCAAATACACAACGCGATAAACAGATAGACAGAAAGAGTGACCCACACATAACAGAATCAGCAGGTAGACACACACGGGGACAGGAACATAGGCAGAAAGACAGGCGTCTACAGAGAAAGAGTGAAAGTATTCTATTACTGATTTATAAAAGGCGTAACATGTGTAGGTGGAGCGGGTTTATCAAAGCTGTCGAAAGGAAAGCCGTGTCATGTCTCATGAGTTTTAACTTTGTGGTAACGCCTTCTTTGTGACTTTGATCTGAGGGGGTGAGATATTTTATATTCAGATGGTTATAGAGGTATGGAATTGTGGATGCAAATACCTTTATAGTAAGTCAGGTGAATATGATATATGATATATATATATATATATATATATATATATATATATATATATATATATATATATATATATATATATATATATATTCTCGTTCTAGCTAACTAGAAAATAGGGCGCATATCACTGTCAGTGTCACTGGCACTATCACATTCGTTAAAGACTCCAGATGGAACTGTTGCCTGCCCTTTATCAGTTACTGAGTCAGACTAATGATGTAAGAAAATTAAAATGAGTCTGTGGATCCAGCTTGACAAGAACAACAAAAATCATTATAAACAAAGTATAAATCCAAGTGTGTGTGTGTGTGTGTGTGTATGTATGTATGTATATATATATACATATATATATATATGCATACATATATATATATATATATATATATATATATATATATATACACATACATACATACATACATACATACATGCATATATACATACACACATACATACATACATATATATATATATATACATATATACATATACATATATATATATACATATACATATATATATACATATATATATACATATACATATATATACATATATATATATACATATGTACATATACATATACATATACATATACATACACATACATATACACATACATACATACACACACACACACACACACACACACACACACACACACACACACACACACACACACACACACACACACACACACACACACACACACACACACACACAGACGTTACACGTAGTAATTAGTAGAATCACCAGCTCAGGGCGGTGACTCACTCGTGAAGCCCTATGTATATCCGAAAGGCGAGGAAGTACTTTCACCTTACTTACCCTCATCTTGCCTTTTTATTATGAGCTTTACTGTCACCAAATGTTTGAGCCTTACTTTGTCGGGCGATGATTTACTGATGCACGAGACCGTCTGCCTTGCAAGCGTCCGACACCTTCAAGTACAGCGATAGTGACAAGTGCGAAAGTTGCAGGCGCTGACATCATGGCAGTGCTTGCAACGTCTTCAACCCGTCGTATGTTGTCACTTGTCGAACCCCCTCCGCAGCCCTCTCGACGCCAGACAAAGGGTATGCGGCTGCTTCTCCGTTCTCTTCCTCTTATACAATATTCTCTCTCTCTCTCTCTCTCTCTCTCTCTCTCTCTCTCTCTCTCTCTCTCTCTCTCTCTCTCTCTCTCTCTCTCCCTCTCTCCCTCTCTCCCTCTCTCTCTCCTCTCTCTCTCTCTCTCTCTCTCTCTCTCTCTCTCTCTCTCTCTCTCTCTCTCTCTCTCTCTCTCCCTCTCTCTCTCTCTCTCTCTCTCTCTCTCTCTCTCTCTCTCTCTCTCTCTCTCTCTCTCTCTCTCTCTCTCTCTCTCTCCCTCTCTCTCTCTCTCTCTCTCTCTCTCTCTCTCTCTCTCTCTCTCTCTCTCTCTCTCTCTCTCTCTCTCTCTCTCTCTCTCTCTCTCTCTCTCTCTCTCATCCTCTCTCTCCTCTCTCTCTCCTCCTCCCTCTCTCTCTCTCTCTCTCTCTCTCTCTCTCTCTCTCTCTCTCTCTCTCTCTCTCTCTCTCTCTCTCTCTCTCTCTCTCTCTCTCTCTCTCGCTCTTTCTCCCCCCCCCCCCCTCTCTCTCTCTCTCTCTCTCTCTCTCTCTCTCTCTCTCTCTCTCTCTCTCTCACTCTCTCTCTCTCTCTCTCTCTCTCTCTCTCTCTCTCTCTCTCTCTCTCCCTCCCTCCCTCCCTCCCTCTCTCTCCCCTCCCTCCCTCCCCTATCTCTCTCTCTCTCTCTCTCTCTCTCTCTCTCTCTCTCTCTCTCTCTCTCTCTCTCTCCCTCTCTCTCGCTCTTTCCCTCTCTCTCTCTCTCTCTCACTCTCTCTCTCTCTCTCTCTCTCTCTCTCTCTCTCTCTCTCTCTCTCTCTCTCTCTCTCCTCTCTCTCTCTCTCTCTCTCTCTCTCTCTCTCTCTCTCTCTCTCTCTCTCTCTCTCTCTCTCTCTCTCTCTCTCTTTCTCTCTTTCTCTCTCTCTCTCTCTCTTTCCCCCTCTCTCTCTATGTTCCCCCATCCTCTCTTTCTCTCTCTTCCCCCCCCTCTCTCTCTCTCTCTCTCTCTCTCTCTCTCTCTCTCTCTCTCTCTCTCTCTCTCTCTCTCTCTCTCTCTCTCTCTCAATCTCTCTCTCTCTCTCTCTCTCTCTCTCTCTCTCTCTCTCTCTCTCTCTCTCTCTCTCTCTCTCTCTCTCTCTCTCTCTCTCTCTCGCTCTCTCTCTCTCGCACGAACCCACCCTTTCACATACTAACACAAACACACATACACATAAATTGAAGCGAGGGTGTGTCTGGCCAGGCCATTCCTCTCTCGTATTTCATATTTTTTTGACCCGAGTAAATGTCAAAGCAGTGTCTTATGAATTTGTCACTTATCGCCACCGCCAGTAAACTTTGAGTGTGTGTGTGTGTGGGGGAGTGGAGAGCTGGGCGTGGATATTTGTGTGGGCGTGCGGATTGGCTCAGAAGTCATCGCTCGTATTGCGTATCACGCGTCTGCCTTTTCGTTGTGAATATCATGCTTTTATATATATACATATAAGTTCCGTGTTTAAATGCGTGATCCTTAGCTCAATGATGGGATATATATATATATATATATATATACGTAGGATGACTTCATATATATATATATATATATATACGTAGGATGACTTCAATTTCAAAGGATCAATAATCGCAGCTAATAAGCTCCTCCGTGTTATGCTATAAACGGATTAAACAATGAAAAAAAGACTAATAAAAGGAAAAAAAACTTTAATATTGCTCTAAAATTTATACACCCCAAATGAGAATTTTCTCCATAAGAGAGGAAAACTCATTTCAAAATGCCTCATACCTTCATCCTACTTTATTATCTTGATACGGCAGCATCCTTGGCTCCTTCTGAACCTCCCTGTGATCACTATTAAATAGAGACAGAAGGCAGGATCAGGTAAAGTACAACCTAGGAAGTAATAAAGGCTTATAGAAGCTCTGTGCAGGGTGTCATATGGACATTAGTGATTAATAGCAATGACGAAACCTTCGACTGTTTTCCAACCCATACATCACACCAATACCTCTAGACCTCGTCACGTGCAATGTACAGTATATTTCCTTGGTCGAAGTTTTAGGCTTACGGAGGGAAATTAAATTACAAAAAACGTGATGGTCTGTTTTATACACCACAATAAAAATGGTCTCACGTCGAATCCACTCGCTCGTGCCTCGGTCTCATCACTCCAAAAATAGCTCGATCACGCCATACCTGTGCACGTGAGAGTAGCGGTCATGTTAGAATTACTTTGAATTACTCAATCCTGTGAATGTTAGGCCCTGGATGGGGGTGGAGAGCAAGGGGAGGAGGGGGTAGGGGGGCGAAGGGTAAATTGATCAAGGGGAATGTTGATCGTGCATTGTTTGCTTGTGATTTTAATCTAGTTTCGAAGTCATTCATCGAACTGAATATCCTGAAAACGTTCTCAAGTCCGAATACCTCTCCCGTTATAGATATTTTGAACTTGCGACCCTGTATTGTCTTCTTGTGAATCTAATCTGGCTTCGAAATCACGAACATGATTAAACCCTCCAAGCGCTCACGAAGTCCCAATAACATTTCCCTCCGTTATAGATATTTGGAAAATCGTTTCATGATGCATCTTTCCTTCCTTCTCCCGCCGCCGCCACTTGTCGAGGAAAGTCTACTACGACCCCGTTACTCTCCATAGCAGGTTGTGCTTCAAAGATGAAGTCCGCGAGATGACTGCCTCCGTGCAGGTCTTTTTCCGTGTCGTACTTCCTTCGATTTGGTATCTGGTCGAGTCAATTGGTTGTGGTGGCTATCTTGGTGATATTACCATATTGACAAAATTATATGGATCAATTGACTTATGATAAGACGACAGCTACAAGGCGTTACGACATAGCTTTATATATTAAGTAAAGTGGAGAAAGACGCAAAGAAGAAGAGGAAAAATAATAGACATCTCGTCTCAAAGGATGTTCCAGAACTCATTTTCGAGGCTGATTCGGTTCGCTACCTGTAAAGTGAAATCGGATTGCGTTCACTAACCGTTCCCACGCGGGAATTGCTGTCTGTGCAGATCGCTCGCGTGCGCGTATGGCCATGTGTGTGTGTGTGTGTGTGTGTGTGTGTGTGTGTGTGTGTGTGTGTGTGTGTGTGTGTGTGTGTGTGTGTGTGTGTGTGTGTGTGTGTGTGTGTGCGTGCGTGCGTATGTGTGTGTGTTCATGTATATTTATGTATGTGTGTTTATGTGTTTATGCATTTACGTGGGAGCTTGACCGACATCCAGTTTCCCAGGAAGTAAGCTGAGAGAATCTCTTGTCACCTGCCTGCTTCTTGTCGCTACCTGCGCCGCGAGGTTGTCCAGCATCTGTTTGGCTCATTACTCTCGATCTCAGATGGGACGTGCAGGTTTCCCCGATTATTTATGGTTTGAAGTTGTTCTTTTATGAGAAATGAAAAACACCCATCTTAAAAAAGGGAAAAGAGACACAGGTACTGGCAGATAAACAAAAGTAAGACAAGATTAGATGTCTGGATTAAAGGATAATAAATTAAAATTAAGTTCCTCTACAGGTTGACAGACGAAAAGCAATTATAATAACTGAAGAAGACACGATTTATTTTATCTAAAACGTTCTACACACGCACAACTCACGTACGCACTCACTCACTGACTAACTCACTCACTCACTCACTCACTCTCACACACACACACACACACACACACACACACACACACACACACACACACACACACACACACACACACACACACACACACACACACACACACACACACACACACACACACACACACACACTAGTATATATTGCCTCTCATTGATATCCTCGGCTTGCTATCCATTAAATACGTATCTCATATTTTTGATATATGGTATTTCTCTCTAAAACCCATTGAAACAAGAAAACCTTTCATCCTTGCTCTAAAATACCTTTTTTTCTGTCCACTATCTCTCCATCTGCTGCTGTCCAGTATGAGAATATTTGTTTACAATTTGTTAGCAAATTTGCACCGACTGGCTGTAATTGGACTTCCTGCTTCTGCTGCTTGTTACTTGTCACCTGCTGTTTGTTATCGGAATCCTGTCACTTCGCCTGACCTGCTTCCCTACACGCATCTCGCAGCGGCTTGTGTTTGCTGCTGCTCTCCATCACCCATCTGGCCGAGTATGAAGAGCTTTCTTAGATTTCCCCTTGCTCCGTCACCGCCTCTTTCTGGGGAGATCAGTGATGTCATCTGCCAATGAAATGACGAGACTGGTAAGATATAGACATGACGCGCCGACGGCAACGAAAGTGAATTCACAGTCGCACATAAATCGGAGGAGCGGTGATAAAAATAAATCGTTTCCACCGCACTGTTGGAGGTCTTTCTTTGCTTGGCCACCTGATCGGGACTGCGGTTTCGGCCGTCATCACTTCCTACTTGTTTCTTGATTTTCAGAAAAGATCGATTCTTGCATGGCTTGGGACAAAAGATCTTGTCTATTGTTTCTAAAATCCTTTGCGGAGGAACTCGTTTAGGGTAAGTGGTTCAAAACCGTTTCGAAATATCCAGTCAAAATTCGAATTGGCGCGTGGGTGATGTTTTGTTGGAAATACGTCTTTTTTTTTAGATTCATGGGAATAAGAGAGTGAGGCAAGAGAATTAGGAAGAATTATAGGGGCACAATTGCATGTAATTCAGCATTCGAATATGTGTTGACCATTAACTGCTGTTATTTTATTTTGTTCCTTGTCCAAATTTACTGCTTCGTTTGAAATAGCTAATGTAGGTTCCGTTTTCTTATTCATATGACAAAAATTGTAAATTTCATAAATATAATATAGTCTTTTTCTGTATAAATATACTTACTTATTTGGAGTAATAACACGCAAACATGCAGGTAGACATAGCATCCACGCAGAAATGAAGAAAACAATCGCACAATTTAAAGACAGTTCCTTTGTCTTCACTCATCCATGACTGGACCCACGCCTTCCTGACTCACACCAAGACACCCTGTCGGAGGAGAATACACTTATGGGCATCGAAAGAGAGAGGGAGTGTGACAAAATAAGGAAAGAAACAATTATATGATCCCAACAAGTGATATGATCGAGGAAATCTGTCGACATTGACTTAACCTAAACAAAGAGACCGGTCTTATGTGTGAAGGAGGAAATGGGAGAGAGAGACAAAAAGAAGGAAATTCCGAGTTGCTTAATGTGAAGGCAAATTACAACAAGGAAGATCGTGCTGAAGGAAGAGCTAACTGAAGGCCAAGTTGAGCCTATGCTTAAGCTTCCAGGTTGCTTAAGCCCTTATCGTTGGTGGTAATTTAACACCGTGTGTGATTTAGGGAAATGTGATTGACATTTCGACAGCCCACATTACGCAGTGAAAGGTAAGGCTTGAGTAACTGTCTTTTATTATTGAGTGTTCAGAAACAGGCTGGTGCTGTGAAGTCTATAGAAGAGAGCTCGAAGTGTGTGGTTTTTGTGGCTCGCTGTGGGCGGTTTGCTACTTCTCTGTGGGTTAATTCGAGTAGGTGAGTGCTACTTGACCTAGTCCATTGTTTATTTAGGTTTGCTGTTCTAGTACCTACCCTTTGCCATGCGTGTGTTTATTGTCCTCTGATGTTCTGTATCAAAAACACTCTGAAGTCACATATTTGTCTGGATTAAGTAGCTGTCTAGATTTTATTAACTCTTACGTCGGATTTCGCAACCACATCGATATTCGCCTTGATATTCTTACGTGCAGATTTCATGGTTCGCTGCGTTTCCTCCTGCACCCGAGATAATTTTGTACTCCAATTGTCCAATGCCATTTACACCTCAGCTGCCATTAGCGTAATACCCTTTTCCGGGACTAATTGTAGAGGGAAATAGACATCTCTGAACAACGTTTGCAAGATCAGGTGTTTCCCAACTTCTTTGACTAGAATTGATAGTTTGAATTCAAGGAAAACTGCTATATAGATATAAACTTGATCCAGACTAATTGCAATTGCTCGTTTGAATTATTATTATTATTTTTAAATGTTTAAAGATGTTTTTACATTGTTTTAGAAGTAGTGTATGTAAATAAGATAAAATGCACACATTGTTCAAACGGACGGAGGCTCATCTCACAATGGGGAAAGAAACACTTCCTTCGTCACATCATTAGCTGTGACCGATCTCAATTTACGGCCTTCGACTTAAACGATTGTTCGTGGGAACTGCATACAAGGCCTACCAGGAAGACCTACAAAATAATCACCTTCACCTAAATTACCTCCTGTAGTCGGTCACAGACCTATTTATGGTTGTTAAGGGTTCTATTTCGTTGTTTAGATCATTCTGGTATGATATACAATGGCTGCGTATAAGATTTTAAGGACAGGAAAAAAAATCATAACGCAGTTTATTAACTTTTCAATATACAATTAATATGTAGGGTAACTTGATGCAATAGACTTCAGTGGAACTTAAAGGGAGTAAACTTGTATTTTCATTAGATCTTTTGATACGACCCCCTCCATATTGTGTACGGGCTGTCCCACATGTGACGGTGTTTTTCGTTTGATATCTGACATGTTCACCGCGCACAGTACATGCATCCGTTGGTAATAAACATACTCAGGGGCTTTTCCTTTTAGACTTCAAGTGGATCCAGCTGTTTCCAAGCATTAGACGCTAACGGATGATGAAAGACATAACATCAATGCTCGTCTTCGGTGGGGGAGGGACCGGTGGGGTGCCATCAGTCATCTCGTATCATCGCTTGCGTCAGTTTCCTTTTAGTACAGAACCCATATTAAATGTCGAGAGAGAAATGGTTGCCATTTTCGTCGGAGCTTGTCTTCCGATTCGATGTAATGATGGTCTTTAAATAATTTCGGCTGCGGCAGGAGAAACTTTTGGAAGTCGGTCACTGAACGTTGGGGAATTAGAAGCCCCGTTTCAGTCTCTAAAGTTGCCTTTAAATTCTGTTAGCACACTAGTGCATATGCACACGCACACACACGCACGCACGCATGCACACACACGCACACACACACACACACACACGCACGCACGCACGCACGCGCGGACGCAGCACACACACACGCACGCACGCAGCACACTCACACACACACACGCACACATACACATACATACATACACACACACACACACACACACACACACACACACACACACACACACACACACACACACACACACACACACACGCGCGCGCGCGCGCATATATATATGTGTGACTGTGTATATATATATATATATATATATATATATATATATATATATATATATATATATATATATTTGTGTGTGTGTATTTATGTATGTACGCACACACACACACACACACACACACAAACACACACACCCACACACACACACACACACACACACACACACACACATATATATATATATATATATATATATATATATATGTATATATATATATATATATATATATATATATATATGAAAAGTATATACACCTTTGGTTCGTCTTTAAAATATATGATAGAAACAGGTATTATCATAGCTGAGGCAGCTCTTTGGGAAGAAAAAAATATAAGTCATTTTGTGAATCGATTTTTTTATAAACTGGAATATTTTACAAATTAAATTCATTTTTTTTCTTTCTCTCTCTCTCTCTTTCCCTCTCCCTCTTTCCCCCTTCCCTCCCTCCCCCCTCCCTTCCCTTCCCTTCCCTTCCTTTCCCCTCCTTTCCCTACCCTTCCTTCCCCCCCTCTTCCCCTCCCTCCCCAATTGCGCTATGAACCAGATAAACGTGAATTTTCCCTCAGATCGCTTCCGGAACTTTGTATTCGCGGTTCGAAGGTCATAACAAATATTCGTTTGAGGGCGCCCTGGAAAGGTCCCGAGAGGGAAAATTGTGAGAGAAAGGTCATGTCCAAACTCATTCCAAAAGAGAGAGAGAGAGATTTCGGAAATTGAGACATGCAGAATAGAGTGATCTAATGGTAGTTTTTGGCGTTTTGTGTTTAGCATTGTGGAAATTAAGGTATAATGGTATATGTAAATAGTTATTTTATCGTTTTGGGAAAAGGCAAGTGAAGTAAGATCCTACTAATGTTACGTTACTTTTTTTACATTTTGGCACAATTTCACGATTTCCTTGTAGGAATTGTAAGAAGTATCCCGCCATATAAAAAGGAACGTATTTTCGATAGGTTCAATTCGCGGTCCAGCAGTAAACAACCTGGGTCAGAAAGGGTCCCAGCCTAATGACCTCTGACCTTTCGGTGACGTAAGGTGGGGATCTAGGCTACGTCATGAATCCCGTGGAACAGCTGATGACTAATGAGCGAGGGAAATTAGATTACGAAATGAAATGTTCCGCAGACGTAGCCAAGTTTAGTGTTTTATAGTGTGTTTAAGATAATGGAGGTGTGATTATGTTAACGCAAACTATTCTACAACCCCAGTTATTGGAGTGAATATCAATTTCCTCTCTATACTTTTTGATACAGTATAGAAATCAGACACACAATGACCACGAAGAATGAAACACAGAAACAAAAGCTTTCTTCTCCGGGGAAACAAAGTCGACTGAAGGTATAAGCTAGGTTGCACACAGCCCCAACGCCCATTGCCTCTCAGTGGGCGGGGGAATCGAGGTCGGGTTAGTCACGGCACTGGGACTTACGGTCACTTCACTCATGTCGCAACTCCATGAGTCTCTCTTGTCCATGAGTTTGTGGTGCCTCATGGGATTTTGTTTATTGGATCGTTTTTTTTTCAAGAATATGTTTACCTTTGCCTTTTCTTCCTTCCTTCCTCTATGTCTCTCGGTCGGTCTCTCATTCTCTCTCTCTCTCTCTCTCTCTCTCTCTCTCTCTCTCTCTCTCTCTCTCTCTCTCTCTCTCTCTCTCTCTCTCTCTCTCTCTCTCTCTCTCTCTCTACCTCCCTCCTACCCTCCCCCTTTCCCTTTCTCTCATTTTGTATCCGTATTGTTCATCTGTAATACGCACTTAATTATTATGAGTTCAGAACTTTGTCGTTTCGCTCATGCAACCAAACTTTCAACAAGGCGTATTCTCTCTCAAGCTAAAATACCTTTTCAAAAGTTAGGGCTTTTTTCGGACTTTTGTTGCCCGGTTTTATGTCCTCTTTACCCCTCCGCCGTCAGCCCCAGCCCTGTTTGAATGCCCGAGGCAGCCTCATGTTCTTGTGAATAGTCTCATATTTTTATAGTTTCTGATCAGTCTTGTTCGCCTCCAATGATCACTAAGTCACGCTCTGCAAACGGCTTGTCGAGACTGGTTTTGTTATGCTAATTCCCCAGCATTATGAGCTTCGGTAACGCAGAGTCTGGAGTTGCATGTCGGGTGGGCCACACGAACATTAAATTTCATTATCAGTGAGATAGATGAGAAGGGAACATGAAGTAAGTTTTGTACAACTTGTCTAAGCATCATTTTGGGGCCACGGTTTTTAAATGATTTCTCGATCGATGTTGAAACGCCACCTTGTCTTCTAGAACAATCAGCTTTCCATTTCAATTGAGTGCTCTTATCCCCCTCCCTCCCTCCCTCCCACTCCTTCCCCCACTACCTGTGTGGTGTATAGGTTACCAGCGTCGCCTGTTTTTGTGCGGCCTCGCGAGCATCGTCTGCAGATGAGTCATCGCTTGTCCTAGAATCTACCTTTTTTCTCTATCCTCACAGATCAAGCAGCGCGTTGATTTTTTCAGTAACGATATAGATGATGTCTTTCTTATTTTTCCTCATATATATATATATATATATATATATATATATATATATATATATATATATATATATATATATATACACACACACACACACACACACACACACACACACACACACACACACACACACACACACACACACACACACACACACACACACACACACACACACACACACACATATGACGAGGCAGACTTCCAGGTGTTTCCTTTGGAAGTAAAGAGGAACAGAGCAGCTGAACAGCGCCGGAACTTGCTTATGAATGCAGTGCTAGTCGTAATCTCATTCTTCCTCTTACCTCTCTACCCTCCTTCTCTCTCCCTCTTACTTTCTGGATATAGATCTAATTCTTCCTTTTTCCTCTCCATCCACCTTCTCTCTCCCCTTTACTCTCTCTCTCTCTCGTTCTTCCTTTCTGTCTTCTTTCACGTCTCTCTGTTACCATGCATTCCATACTATAGACCACTCTCCTTTCTTACGGCTGATAAAAGTTGTGTGTGTGTGTGGGGGGGGATTAAACTGGGGAGGAACAAGTTGATATAGGGGAGAAAAAAAAGGGGGGGGGTGATAGACGAGGCGATACCTCTTGTTTGTCATTATGTTTTTATTTGTTTGTCAAGGGTGTTAGCAAACACGTACTGGCGGGGACAAGGATGAGAGAGAGAGAGAGTACATCCCGGCAGTCCTTATAAGTCCTGGTGTCCTTCACATTCCTCTCGCCGAGGAGTTTGCCGATTGCATTTTTTTGTTATTGCATGCTAGTTGGAGAGACCGAGGAAAAAGGAAGGAAGAGCTTTCTCTTTCATCTTGTAGTTCCTCTTGGCATTTAGCGACTCGAAGAAAAGTCGAAAATATTAGCCTCAAGTTCAAGTGCGCAAAAATCGTAATGCGAATCGGAAGTTGG
>BOPN01001334.1:15000-17500 GCA_017312705.2 Penaeus japonicus
CCCCCCTTACCCGTTTGCCCATCTCTCTCTCCCTCAGCATTCCCGGAAGGTCCAGAAATTCCTTCCTTCTCTCTCCCGAGGCGCTGTCTGTCCCCTTCAGGTCAGCGGAGGCAAAGAAGGAGAGGGAGAAGAAGAGCGAGTACTTTTGTATTCCTTAAACGACCAGACCAGTTGGATTCACCGAACGAGCAGTATAGAGAACCGTTTTTTCTCTCTCTCTCTCTCTCTCTCTCTCTCTCTCTCTCTCTCTCTCTCTCTCTCTCTCTCTCTCTCTCTCTCTCTCTCTATGTATTTTTAGTATTTTTTATCTTTTATAATATGCTTTGTTTCTTTTCTGTTTTATTTCTTCTTATTATTATTTTCTCTACTCTGTTTTCCTCGTCTTGTTCTTATATTTTTTTGTTCCTGTCGTAAGCATTTCGGCTATCTATTTGATACGTCTAAATGTATAGAAACAGGAACGGAAATATTCAATTCATTAGGAACATAAGTTTAGATCTAAGAAAAGATGTGAATAAAGCTGCATTGCATTCTAGTTCCATCGCATTATCCGATTCGCCGTTTAAGAACAGTTATCATACAATTATTATATCACACACACTTAGGAGAGAACGGTACTTGTGGTCATCCCACCGCAAACATAATTCCTAATTATCAAATACCTTAAAATTACCTGTATTTTCTTACAGTTATTCTTCATGGTCACACTTCGACGATCACTCTTACAAATATTCCAAACATCGTTTCTTTCGTTGCAATGCTCAATCACGTATAACTATTATCCCATTGTACATGATTTAGACTCGGATGAAATGTGTGACGCACCAGAGGGTCCCAAGACAATGAGACTGCAATGGAAGTACTTAAGCGTTTCAGAATCTTCGGTCCTTAGCAGCTGAAAGGGAAAGTTATTGTGTAAGAGACGGAGTGAGGTTAACTTCCTTCCGTTGATGTGTTTCTGTTTTTGTTTTCCCTTTCTCTCTCCTTCTTCCGTTTTGTTTTGTTTTTTCTTCTTTTTTGCCCTATCGGTCGTTCCTTCTTTCTAGATAGATGGATAGATGGATAGATAGGTATATGCAGAAATCTATCCATCCCTCTTTCTCTCTCTCTCTTTCTCTTTCTCTCTCGCTCTCTATGTATATATATATATATATATATATATATATATATATATATATATATATATATATATATATATATATATATATATATATATATATATATATATATATATATATATTTGCTTCTGGGACTGTGTTTTCAGGCCATCGTTAGGATATAAATACAGTATATCCATTTAGCTATTGATCATTTTGTACCCATCTATCAACTTACCATCTATCAAAAAGAGAAAAGAAAAAAAAAAAAAAAAAAAAAAAGGAACGGCTAGAATCCCAAAAGTTACGGAAGAGGAAGAACACAACGAAGCAATACTACAAGGAAGAACTTTAACGTCGAGACAATACCAAGAACAACTCGGGGGAGAATGGAAGGGGGGAGGGATGGGGGAGGAAGGAAGGGGGGGAGGGAGGTCGTTGGCAGGGTGTGCTGAGGGCGTGAAAGGTACGAGAGGGTACTAAGCTTCGTGGAGGGGAGGGGAGGGGAAGAGAGGAGAGGAGAAGAGAGGGGAGGAAAGGGGTGGGCAAGAGAAGGGAAGGAAAGGAGAAGAGAAGAGAGGGGAGGAAAGGGGAGGGGAGGAGAGGAGAAGAGAGGGGAAGAAAGGGGAGGGGAGAAGAAGAGTAGAGGAGAAGAGAGGGGGGGGAAGGGAGGAGAGGGGAGGGAAGGGAAGGGGGGGTGGGGGGCGAGGGATGGCAATGTATGAATGAGGGTGAAAGTGTGAGGAGCTTAACATGACGGATGGTCGTGACCGTCTCCGAGCGGGATATGTTATTCATTGCGATCTGACAAGAGGCTGAGGTTGTTGTCTCTGCTTGTGCTCTTTCGCTCAAGCTTTCTCTCACTTGTAAACGTGATAGCTTTCTTTTCTTTCTTTCTGTCTCGCTCTTTCTCTCGCTCTATCTCTTGCTATTTATATCTCTTATTCTCTCGTTCTTACTCTCTATCTATTTATCTCGTCTTCTTTCCTTCTTTCCCACTCTTGCTCTCTCTCCCTCCCCTCTCTACGTGACTCTCCTTTCACCCCCCCCCCCCCAAGCCCCACCCTCTCCCTCTTCCTCTTCCTCTTGCTCTCCCTTTCCCTCCTTCCCTCTCTACGTGACTCTCCTTTCACTTCCCCCACCCCCATCCCCATCCCCAACCCCACCCCCACCCCCATCCCCACCCCCTCCCACCCACCGCTGAATTAAGTGGATACACAATGCGAGTTATGAGAGGGTGTGTGACGGGAGAGGGCAGGTACGTGAGAGTTCAGAAAGGGAGAGAGAAAAACAAGACAAAAAAAGAAAGAAGATATAAACAGTCGAGGGAGAGGCGAAGGAGGCAGAATAACCACAAGCTACAAGGAAGTGTCGCAAGAGAGAAGGGTGGCGGGGAGGAAGGA
>BOPN01001334.1:32500-35000 GCA_017312705.2 Penaeus japonicus
GGGGGTGAAAGAGAGAGGGAGGGGAGGGGGGTTGAAAGAGAGAGGGAGGGAGGGAGGGTTAAAAGAGAGAAAGTGAGAGATGAGAGGATGGTGAAAAAGAGGAAGAGAGAGATGAGGGGGGTGGTTGAAAGACAAACAGAAAGAGAGAGAGAGGAGGTGAAAAAGAGAGAGAGAAAGATGAAGGGGGTTGAAAGAGAAAGAGAGAGAGAGGGGGGAGGGTGGCTGAAAGAGGGAGATAGAGAGAGGAGGGGTATTAGAAAAAAAAAGTGAGTGAACGAGAAAGAAAGAGGAAGAATAATGAGAGAGAAAGAAAGAAAAAAAAAGAACCAAGAGAAGGCAGAAGGAGAAAGACAAAGAAAGAGAGGAAGAGTAATGAGAGAGAAAGAAAGAAAGAAAAGAACCAAGAGAAGACAGAAGGAAAAAAGAGAAAGAAAGAGAGAGACCGATAGACAGACAGAGACACACGCTGAAAACCGAAGCCATAGTTAATTACAGGTTCACTTTCAGCTGTCTTCTATACTTCATTAATCATTAATAGGAGTTGAGGCTGTTTGGGCTATTCTGAGGTTTATGAAAGTGGCAACCTTTTTGTCAACCTTGGCTACTGATGCTGGCAATGAACGGCAAATATTTATCTTTGATAAGGATGATTAATAGTACTATTGTTGTCGGTAATTGGTAATTATGATGGTCATGAGGATGTCATTATAATTATTATTATATTTATTATCTTCTATATTTATTCATCATCATTATCATTTTATTGGCGTTGTTATCATCCTTATCATCATGTTCATTTTTTATATTTATCATTTTCTATATTTATCATCATTATCATTTTATTGGCGTTATTATCATCCTTATCATCATGTTCATTTTCATCATTATTACCATCATTGTCATTATTAGCATTATCATATCTGCTATCATTATCATCATTGTCTCTATCTTTATCATCTATCATTACCATTATCATCATTACTGTCATTGATAGTTATCTTCTTTATCCTGAATGAAGATAAGGAGAATAGTATACGAATACCGTATTTGTTATTGTTATTAAGTTTACACATGAACTAAACAGAACGTAAAGCAAATAACTAATGGTTCGCTTAAGGGAAAGTGAACGATCTAAAATTGCTAAATGGCGTCATTGTAATAGATTGATACTATGATGATAATTTATTTTATTCAGCTTTGGTTACATATGATCACAGAATTAAGATTGTAGATCTAATCAGTACATGATAAGTTATATGTGATACATAGTAAAACTTATCTTATCTTTAAAATGGATAAAAGAGGAAAAAGAAACATTGTTTGGAAAATTCAGTTTTTTTTTCTTTTCCTTTTTTCTTTTTTCTTTGAGAATGGTACTTTCCAATACAGTAGATGATGCATAGCTGTTGATAGGTCAGTTATGGAATATATATTATGACACCACATTTGTTGGGGAAAACGTACATATGGTTGGATGTCCTGAACCAAAAATTCACATTAACACTCCCACACACACATACGCACACACATTCTTTTAAGGATATATGGATGTATCTATACATCCATATAAAACCTAAAAGATCATAAACAAAAAAAAAACATACAATAAAGAAATAGCTCAATAATAATGAAAAGAAAATTAAAACTGATTCTCTCCAAAGGATAATAGTAAACATTGAAAATAAATAAATAGTAATAAATAAATAGAAATAAATGTAACATCAATGCTTAGTGTATACTCATTAACTGTTTTTGTTTTCTATATTATCCCCCCCCCCCCGCCCCTAAAAATGTTGATGATTTATATAATGAGATGCAGTTAGGTTGAATTTCCCACGTAATTTACATGACGGAAGATCTTGCTCTCTGTTCACATTTCCTGGTACACTTAACTCCCAAATGTAACTTTAGAGCATTGTTCTTTACAATATGAAACAGTGGACGATGTTATCTGACACGTGTTGCACGAGGAGGCAACATATGGTGTGTAAAAGGTCGAATGATTTAGTTCACGATTTCATATTATATAAACTATTTTAAAGATACTTTCGGGAGTTCGTGTATAGTCAAAGATAAAAGTTCTGTCGTGATATTTAATGGAAATATAAAACTAAGTGATAAATGATCGGTATATCCCGGTAAGGTTTTCATATTGTTTCATGTTATACATTTAATCTTCGGTCAGTACCACAACATTGTTTTGTCTTTGACCGCAATCATCTCATTCATCATTTCAGTATAAGATAATTAGTGGGTGTTGTTGTTTTGTTTTTCTTAGTATTATTTTCTAAGCTTCATCCTTGTTTAATCTAAATGCTTCCATCATTGCATTAATAAAGCGAATTTATTGCATGCGTTTTATTTGTAATAAAAATAATAACGAGTGATGATAACAATTTAAAAGCACATTTGATAATATTAATTGTAAGAAATAGAAAGAACAAAATGTAAAGCTGATAAACAAAAAAAAAACAATGAGACAACGAAGAAGAAGAAGAAT
>BOPN01001334.1:47500-52500 GCA_017312705.2 Penaeus japonicus
AATATGTATTGTGTATATGTATATGTGTGTGTGTGAGTGTGTGTGTGTGTGTGAGTGTATGTATGTATATATTTGGTTATATATTTGCATATATGTACACAAACACACAAACACACACACACGACACCACCCACCGCCAACACCGCCAGGAAAAAAGAGCCCACAGAGCCTCACTCCCTTTCTCCAAGGACCCAAGAATCCCGAGGTTTCGAGAGCAAGCGGCGGCCGGCGTTTCCTGTGGCCAGGGCGGGAGACGGCTGGGCTTTCCCACTCGCTCGAGGCTCTCACAGAAAGAAGCAAGGAGGCTCTGTCCCTTCTTCTGGGAAGTCCTCATGCTGAGAGAGAGAGAGAGAGAGAGCCCTTCGTGTAATGGTACTCCTGTTCCTGTCGGGTGAGGGAAGGTCATACGTGTGTGTAGTGGTGGGTGCTAGCTAGGATATTTGGAGGTGGGTTGGGTGAGTTGAGGGTGGGTTGGGTTAGTTGAGGGTGGGTTGGGTTAGTTGAGGGTGGGTTGAGTGAGTTGAGGGTGGGTAGGGTTAGTTGAGGGTGGGTTGAGTGAGTTGAGGGTGGGGTGGGAGTTATTAGAAGGGTGGGTTGAAGGCTAGTAGTGGGTTGATTGGAAGCTAGTAGGGGTTAGTCAGAATCTGTAAAGCGTGTTGGTTAGATTAGGAGGGAGCTAATAGAAGGTTGGGGACTAGTAGAGAGTTGACTAGCTTCTGGGGGACTAATGAGGACTAGCAGTAAGTAACTCAACTAGTGTCTGTGAGGACTAGTACGGCTTTATGGCTATTAGAGGGTGGTTGGGGACCAGCAGGGAGGTAGGAGTGGCTAGTAAGAGACTAGTAGAAGCTAGTAGAGGGTTGATGGAGCAGGAGGAGAAGGGGCTAGTGAGAGAACTTTATATAAAGGTGATAGAAAAGGTAATGATGGTGATTATAAATGGTGCGGTTGTGATGTTCGTAATTATGGCGATGAAAACAGCATCAAGATAAATAACGATGTCCATAATGATAACGATACTGTTAACGAAGAAGATAATTGCGATAATGATGGCAATTATGACAACAATAATGATGATAATGATTACGATAATGTGAATAATTATGATAAAAATAATGATAACACTAATAATACTAACAATGATGATGATAATACTAACAATGACAATAATGATGATAATGATGCTAATACTAACAATGATAATAATAATGATAATGATGCTAACAATAATAACAATGATAACAATAATAATAATGACATTGATAATAACAATAACAATAGATAGAAGATGAAGGAGAGAAAAAAAACACAGAAATAACAAGCCCGAATGACAACAAACATAAAAGACAAAGAAAAATAAACAAAAAAACGAACTGGTCCTACCAAACAGCTGACGCACACGAGACCCAAGCAAACACGCCCTCGTCAAAATCGAGACCATTAAAAGCAATCACAATCACTCTCATTAAACAGGCCATTCAACACGAGTCCTGTGTGAAAGTAAAATCAAGAAATCCTTTACAAAATATCCTCTCACGGCCATCAAGCCAGCTAGCTTCCTTGTTTTGAAGTGTAAATTATTAGTTCATATTAAGAGACTTTCCTCACGTCTCTTTTGAAGTCTGCTGTCGGTTGCGCGGGCTTCGAAAGTGAAAGGAAGGGAGTTGGTTTGTAATGAGAGGCGTGTGTGGGGGTGGGTGTGGGTGGGGAGGGGGTGGGGGGTGTTGTGTGTGTGTGTGTAGAGGGGGGTGTGGTTGTGTGTTGTGTGTTTGTGTTTGTGTGTGGTTCTTGAGTATTTGGTGTTGTTACTGTTCTTGTTTTAATCATCATTGTATTTATCATTATCATTGTTATAATTATTATTATCGTTATCATTGTTATTATTGATAATTTTGTCATCATTGCTGTATTTTTTATTTTTTTTTTATTAATATGGTTACTATCATTCATATTGTTATTCTTATAATCATTATTATTGTTGTTGTTTTTTGTTGCTGCTGTTGTCCGTATCATCATAATAATTCTTATTGTTATTTGTGATGTCATTATCATCAATAGTACTAGCATCATCATTATCATTAGTATTATTGTATCTTTACCATTATCATAATCATAATTATTATTTTCTTATTTTTTTATTATTATTGTTATCATCGCTATCATTATTATCAACACAATGAATAATATTGTTATTGGTATCATTATGATAACCATTATAATTATTATCATTATCATCATTATCACCATTGTTATTATTACTGTTATTATTATCACTATTATCATTATTATGATCATTATTGTCATTACAATCATCATTATTACTATCATTATAATAATTATAATTATCAATATCATTATTATCATTGCCATCATTGTTATCATCATCACAAGTATTACTACAACTACAACTAGCATTACCTGCAATAGTAGCAATAGTATCACAACCATAAATGTCATGATTGTTTTCTTATAGATATTCCACCCTTGCATAACCAACATCAGCATTGCGAAGAAATAAACTTAATTTCATTATTACACATTCATTCACAAAAAAAAAGCAACACTATTCATGAATCGCATAAAATATCTGATTATCCTTGCAATCTACTGCATATATAAAGACATAAACTCTTTTCATGTCCATAAAAGGTCGTACAAAATTATTTGAATATTGATCATCATCAAACAGTAGGATTATAGGGACCCTGTATATAAAAGCAATTATTATACAGTCTACAGCGACCGTAGAGGAATATATATATATATATATATATATATATATATATATATATATATATATATATATATATATATATATATACACACGATTTACTGTATTATATTGATTCGGATTCTATATTTAGGCACTATTGGTTGCATTTTACGGTCTCTACCTTTCTCTTTTGTTTTTTTGCGAATTGCATATATTATGGTATGTAAGTATACGTCGAAGCATAAGAAAAATGTCTCCTCATATAATACATATACATTGAAGAAATACATATACATTGAACTCTGAATTAAAGATATAATCCAGCGCAAAAGCTTCCAGTTCCGCTAATATAAAACCACACACCAAGAGCTCCGTGGATGTAAACAGAACAAATACATGACCGAGTAAAAGCAGACGTCTGGGCGCATCAGCTGTAGCTCCCTGATTACAGGTGCTTGGGGGGAAAGTAGCCGGTTGTTCTTTTTTCTACGAATTTCCTATTTTCAGATGATTTTTTGTTATTGCTTATTTGTTTGATCGACGTTGTATTTTCTTCTCTGTTCTATCTTCCCTTTTTCTCCTCATCCCGCTCCTCCTCCTCCCTCTCCTCTTTCTCCCTTTCCCTTCCCTCTCCTCCTTACTCTCCGCCTTCTCCCCTTCCCTTCCCTCTCCTCCTTCCTCTCCTCTTCCTCCCTGTCCTGCTTCTCCCTTTCGCTTCCCTCTCCCCCTCCTCTTCCTCCAACCAACCACCCTCGCTAACAAAGCTCTTTCTTCCTCGACGCAGCTATGGCTCCTCCTTCGCGTCTTCAACACCACCTGTTGGCAATGGCGACAACAACAGCTGTGGTGCTGTCCCTCGTCTCACTCACCTTAGCAACGCCTCAAACCTACAACCAGGGGAATCAGGGGCTTTTGGCCCAAGGAAACCAAGGTCTTTTGAACCAGGGCAACCTCCTCCAGGGGAATTTGGGCCAGGGAAATTTCATCCAGGGGAATTTGGGCCAAGGAACAATCGGTGGGCACAGTAACTTGGGACAGACGAGCTTCGGAGGCGATGTTCGAGATCTCTCCTTTTCGAACCCTGCTTCGTTCGGTCAAGTTAATAATGGCGGCGGTTTGCTTCAGGTAGGTTGTGTTGTTTTGTCTTTTGGTTCTTGTGTTTTAATCTTTGATTTGTTCATTTATGTCTTTTTTTATTGTTGTTGTTGTTGATTTTTTACTTTGTTTTAGCGGATTTCGAAGAATTAGAACTCAAACATTTGAGGAATTGTCATGATTTGTATCATTATAAATGTTATTATGAAAATTTCGTTCGTATTTTCACTTTACCTCATCTTTTTTTCTCTTTCCGTGTTTGTTTGCTCGCTTAACACTTTATCTATTACATTCCTTCAACCTTTCTTTCCTATATATTTTATTGGTTCCCATTCCCTCCTGCATCTCTTTCTCGCTCTCTTTTCTCTCTTATCTTCTCTCTCTTCCTCTTGCTCTTTTTTTTTCTCTTTCTTATTTTCTTTCATTCTATTTTTACTATTTCTTTTTTTTTCTTCCTCTTTCTCCTGTCTTTCTCCTCTCTTTTTTACTCTTCTTCCTTTCTTTGCTTTCTATTTATTTTTATTTTTTCTCTCGTATCTCTATCCTTCTTTCCTCTTGTTCTTTTTATTTTACTCATCTTTTTTGCCTACTTTTCTCTTCCTCAACTCTCTCTCTCTCTCTCTCTCTCTCTCTCTCTCTCTCTCTCTCTCTCTCTCTCTCTCTCTCTCTCTCTCTCTCTCTCTCTCTCTTTCACTCTCTCATTCTCTCTCTTTTTTATCTATCTATCTATCTATCTACCTCCTTCCTTATTTCCCCTCATATCACTATCGTACTTCCTTCGTTGCCTCGATCTTTCCCTCACTTCCCCCCTCATTTCCCCTTCGCCTCCCCTTCATATCTCCCTCAAACTTTCTCTTACTTCTATACATTTCCATTGCTTTATTTATCCTTTCTTTCCATCACCCACCCCTCCCGTCTTCCCTTCTCTTCTTCTCCCTCATCTCCATCCTCCCCTCTTGTA
Source organism: Penaeus japonicus (assembly GCA_017312705.2). Taxonomy (NCBI): domain Eukaryota; kingdom Metazoa; phylum Arthropoda; class Malacostraca; order Decapoda; family Penaeidae; genus Penaeus; species Penaeus japonicus. The sequence continues at coordinate 52,270 of BOPN01001334.1, forward strand.
TCTCCCTCCTCCCTCCCTTTTGTATCCCCTCCTCCCTCCCTCTTGTACTCCCTTCGTCCTTCAAACTCCGTATCCACCTTCCTCCCTCCCTCCCTCCCTAATCCCTTCATCCCCCCCTTATCTCCCCCACACTCCCCTACACCCCCCCCAAAAAAAAAAAAAAAAAATCTCACTTTACATCTCTCCCCCCTCCCACCCCCCTTCCTCCCACAAAGCCCACAGGCCTGAGCG
>BOPN01001334.1:65000-70000 GCA_017312705.2 Penaeus japonicus
CGCTCCCTTAATTAACCGAGTCTCCCTCTAGACTTTTACTCTAAGAATTTCTTTCATTTTTTATGTAAAGTTTTTTTTTGTTAAGCAAAATTTATTTATTTTCAGTGTTTAAAAAAAAACATAAGAACGAATATCCACTTGTGATTATTTGTATATATGTATGTATGTATATTTCTATCCGTATATATACATTGATGTATATTTGTATATATCCATATGTATATAAAGAGAGATAGATAGATAGATAGATAGACAGATAGATAGGCAGATATATAGATAGATAGGCAGAGAGATAGATAGACACATACCTATCTAGATCACATAAGTAACACAATTCCTCCATCACTTATTCACAACCGCACTTTTACCATACTGAAGTCATTCAGAATACAACTCCTCTCCTTCACAAATGAAAGACCGCTTCTCCTCATATTGCAACCACAAGTCTTCCCTCACCCTCTCTCTCTCTCTCTCTCTCCTCCACAGATTCAAACGCAGTTCCAAACACGCTTCCAGACAGTCACCCAAACACAGCAAGTGACCAGAACCCTCACGCAGCCCGTTTACTTCACCCAAACACTGACCTCACATTTCCCTGTCACTGAGACCCGCACTGTTGTGCAAACGCGCGTGCAACAGAGCCTCGTCACTGTCACAGCACAGGGACAGTGTGGTGGAGGTGGTGTAGCTGCTGGCGGGATACAGGGTTATAATTATAATAATTAAGTGGTATTTATGAAGAAAATCTGTTAGTTCGGATGTCTTGTGGAATCATGAAATTGTGTCAGTCGTATTAATGGAAGTATTTCGTGTTATTTTCGTGTATATACGTAAGTAGGAGATTGTACAGAGAAAAAAGTATATTTTTTGTATATGTCTATATGACCTCCAAAGTGTTGGAAATAAATGAAGCTTTCCATGGACGTGGTTTTATTTCCATTGCTTGCGTTGTAAATATCTGTTTTACATGTAAATAGGTAGGTGTCGATGTGTTTATGCGCATGTGTGTTCGTTTCTTTGTGCGTGTGTGTGTGAGAGAGAGAGAGAGAAAGAGAGTGAGTGAGAGAAAGAGAGAAGAGAGAGAGAGGAGAGAGAGAGAGAGAAAGAAAAAAAGAGAGTCTAATTCATTCTAACTTTTGATTCAACACTGCATAAACACATCAACCAATACCTCACCCAATAACGCAGCACCGTATTCTAAAACAACACATTTCTCAAAGCGAAATACCCAATGTCAAAAGTCCAGTCATAAAATACATATCCATTTCCAATCAACCCAATTCCCTCGGAGATCTCCAAGTGTTTTTAATTATACTCCAATAGCCATCCGTGATATTAAGTGACTATCCATCCTAAGATATAATACGCTATCTGATACAGGTGTTGTGTGATGACAGGTGTCCCTTTGTCTACTACGGGTTATATTCCCATAACAAACATCCTGTGATCACCTTACACTCTGCAATAACGCCATAGATATATATTTTTCTTTCTTTCTTTTTTAAAAGTTTTTTTTTTTTCTTCATTAGATTCCGTGGGGATTTAGTATAGGTAAATTTCAAGGGAAGTACCTATTCTTCTGATGAAGTAAATGATAAGTCAAGTTTTTGAGTTTCACATTATTATGAATATCTTTATTTATGTTCTATTTAGTATTTGCAAAAGTTGTATAGAATGTGACATGTCAAAGGAACTAAAAGATATATATTTATAGATAAATAAAAATACAACATTTCATCATTATCTTCTTCCTAACCTAAATCCAGAAAGAAAATTTAACATTATAACACATTATTTTTAATTCCAGTTCCCAATAATAAATTGACTGTGATAATGGGTTCTCTGACAACTAATCATTATTTACAAAGTTCATTATGATTGTTGTTCCGAAGAGGTATGAATGAAAACTAATAGTCTCGTGTGACAAGATTTACTGGAAGGCGAATCGCTCGTACTGGTTGGGCTTCGTGTGTGTGTGTGTGTGTGTGTGTGTGTGTGTGTGTGTGTGTGTGTGTGTGTGTGTGTGTGTGTGTGTGTGTGTGTGTTTCTGTGTGTGTGTGTGTGTGTGTGTGTGTGTGTGTGTGTGTGTGTGTGCGGTGTGTGTGTGTGTGAGCTCAAGAGAAATAAGATAAAATACAATGATTGATTAACAATTCAATACAATATCCATCGTAATTTGATACAAACTAAGAAGACGGGAAAGGGATGAAGAGAGGAGGAAAATGAGAGAGAGAAAGAAAGAGAGAGAGAGAGATGGAGAAAAGAAGAAAATGAAAGAGAGAGAAAAGAGAAAGAAAGAAATAAAATCCCTGCCTTTCATTTTTATTTCACGTGACGAAACGCTTGAAAAGGAGAAAGAGAAAGAGAAAGAAAAGAAAAAGAAAGCCATTCATCCAGCGACTTGTTCCCTTAACCCTTAAAGGGAGGGAGAGGGTAGAAGGTAGAGGAAGGGAAGGCAGGACGGACAGGGAGAAGGTTGAGGTAAAGAACCCCCCCCCCCTTCCTACCCCTCACTCCCTCTCCACCCAACCCCCTTCTCTGTCCTTACCCCTTCCCCCCCTCACTCCCTCATTCCTTACCCCTTCTTCCCCCTCCCATCCACGGCTTCCTTTCCCCCTCACACCTACCTCCCTCCAACCCCTCCGTTCGTTCCCCCTCCTCCCTTACCCCCTCCACCCCTTACCCCCTAACACCTCATTCCCTCCACCCCTTACCCCCATACACCTCATCTCTCCCTCCGCCCCTCCACCCTTACCCCCTCAACCCTTACCCCCTCCATCCCTTACCCCCTCCACCCCTTACCCCCTCCACCCCTTACCCCCATACATCTCATCTCTCACTCCATCCCCTCCCTCCTTTCCCCCTCACACCTCATTCCCTCTACCCCTTTACCCCATACACCTCATCTCTCCCTCCGCCCCTCCACCCTTACCCCCTCCACCCTTCCACCCATACCCCCTCCACCCTTACCCCCTCCACCCCTACCCCCTCCACCCTTACCCCCTCCACCCCCCCCCCCACCCCTACCCCCTCTACCCATAACGCTGATGGGGAAGGAGAATGGAGAATGGAAGGGCTTCACAATTTTGCAAGGTTGTCCGTTTCAGCGCGCGCGTGTGTGTGTAACCGCATCTCCCAACCAGCAGCCATGTGGACCCAGAGAGAGAGAGAGAGAGAGAGAGTATAAAAAAAAACTGAAAAAGAAGAGAGAGAGAGAGAGCGACAGAAAGGATAATAAAATCGAATCTTAATTTATTATTACCTATTGAAAAAAAAATAAAACACACACACCCAAAAAGATAAACATACATACACAATTTCCGTCTCGGTTTGGGGGTTTTGACATTTACATTCACGCTCGCTCTTGCTATCCTAAATACGGGCGAGCTGTCGACTAGTGGCCGAACCACAACTTGTCCTCAATATTTCACAAGGAAGACATTTTTTCTTCCCTTTTTCTCAACTCTCAGCAACTGGTTCCTGTGAAAACCTGTATCAGCATTTGCTTGCCCACGCGAAAAGGAGGGGGAGGAAGGACCAAGTTTTTTTTCGTATTTTAATCTATAGTATATATATTTTTCTATTCTCGTTTCTTGTTTTTTTTTCTTTTTTTTTCGTATCTTTATCCATAGTATATATATATATTTCTTTTTTTCTATTATTCTTATTTTTGCTTTTTTCACTTTTTTTGTCTTGTCGTTTTTTATTCTACCATTTTTTCTTAATTATTATGATTATCATTATTGTTATTATTTCATTGTTACTATCATCATTATCATCATTTTATGATTGATTGTTATTATCTTCTTTCATCAGCATCATTCTTTTTTTTTTTTAATTATGATGATTATCATTATCATTAGTACTATTAGCATTATTATCTGCGTTATTGGCATTATTATCATCATCATTATTGTTGTTTTTATCATCATTATCATTATTATCATTGTTATCATCAGTATTATCATTATCACTATCATATTTTATTATTACTTTTCTTAAGATTATCATTCATTTTGTCATTGTCATCATATAGCTATTATCATTGTCACCATTATTATTATAATCATTCTTATCATGATATTCATTATCATTCTCATTTATTCTTCTCTTTGCTTTTGTTATTTTTTATCATTATCCTTTTTCTTTTTCTTTTTTTTCCATTTGATTTGCTTTTCCTTTTTCTGTTGCTTCATTTGCTTTTGTTAATTATTTTTGTTTTATGTTCTTCCTAATTTTTTTTTTCGTTATTTCCTTTTTTTTCCTTTTCTTATTCGTTTCAACTTTGTCTTTTTTATTTGTTTTTCTTCCCTTTTTCTCTTTCCTTTTTTGTCACTTACTTTTTTCTTTTTTTCTCTTCTTTTCTGAATTATTTTCATACTTTTCTCCTTCCTTATTTCTTTTCTTCATTATTACTCCCTTTTTTGTTTTACTTTTCTTTGTTTATTTTCGTTTCACCTGTTTCTCTATTTATTTTATTTTATTTTTCTGATTTTTTTTTTTTTTTCCTTTTTCTACTTTTTTTTAGTTTTTTTTTTCTTGTTCCTTCGCTTTTTCTTAATGTTTCTTTTTTCCTTACATTTTTTCCTTTCTTTTTTTTTTTCCTTCTTGTTCTCCTTTTTCTTCCTTCGAATCCTCTTTCTTCTCCTTTGTCATCTTGTATTTTCTTTCTAATAATAAAAATGTAATTTCATCAAGTCCTATCAATATTATAATAGTTATTTAACATCACCATTACTATTTCTTTTACGATCAGTATTAGTATTAACGTTATTAGTATTACCGTCATTATTACTATTATCACTATCTTCATAAATTATTGTTGCTGTTGTTATTGTCGTGAAGATGTTTTGTTTCAGTTATACCTTTATGCGTATGTTATTATCAACATTGTCACCACCATTACTAATACCATTATTATCTTTAATTTTATCATTATCATTATCATAATCGTTATCATCATCACTCTCATTGTTAGCATTATCATTGTTATCATTATC
>BOPN01001334.1:82500-85000 GCA_017312705.2 Penaeus japonicus
TGCTGGGGGGAAGTAGATGGTGTTGTAGTGTGATTGGGAGTGAATGGTGGTGGTGAGTGGTGATGAGTGGTGATGGTGATGAGTGGTGATGGTGATGGTGATGTTAAGGTGTATTAAATTTGGAGGTTGGTTGGGGATGGTGAGTGGTGGTGATGTTGATTCACTTTAAGTTTGGAGGTGGTGTTGAGTGGTGTTGATGATGGTAATAATGCACATTAAACATAGCGTTGGTGACGAGCGGTAATATCTGACATCGAATTTAAAACGATCATAAAAATCATAATTAAAGATGATAATGAAAAACAATGCTATCGACACCTCTATCAACATTATAAACAGATACCAACACTTACACCAACACACACACACAAAAAGAATCCATCCCCCCCCCCCCCCCCCAAAAAAAAAGACCCAAACTAAAATTCAAATCAGTCACCGCTCAGAGCAGGCACAGATCCCTCCAGACTGACGCCCGCGTTGAAGATGGAATCCCCGCCAGACAGGCCACTCGCAGCAGGCGGGAAAGTAGGCAAGGAAGCAGGAGCAGAAGCAGTAGGTAGGCTGAGACCGGCGCTTCTGAGGTCAAAGTCCGACTCTCCGTGACCAATGCTGAACTCTCCGTCCTGACCTGGCAGGAGGACGGAGAGTTTTTCGGCCCTGCTGAGGCCTATGAGGAGGGCCAACATAGGCAGGACGAGGCTGAGGCTGGGTCTCATGTTTGGATCTGGTGGAGAAGAGACGCTATGAGGGTTTATGAGGGACGAGGGACAGGGGTGGGTGGGGGTGGGGGGGGACAAGGGGAGGAGGGGGGAGATTACATTGAGAGTAAATTGAGAGACAGATTGTGAGGAAGTGAAAGAGAGATTGAAAGAAGGAAGAGATGGAGAGAGAGAGAAGAGAAAAAAAACACGAGAAAGATTGTGAGAAAGTGAGAGAGATTGAAAGAAGGGATGTAGAGAGAGAAAAAAAAACATAGGATAGATGATATAAGAGAGAAAGTAAGAGATGGAGAGAGAGAGAAAAAAAATAGGATAAGTGTTGCGAGAAAGAAAAGGAAATAAAAGAGATTGAGATAATATAGGGAATAGAAAAAAATATGTATAAGAAAGATAAATTTTGAGATAAAGAGATAAAGAGAGGAAAGGAAGATAGGCAATAGGAGATAAAAACAAATATACAAAGATACGAAGAGGGAGAAAGAAAAAAATAAATAATATTTGACAAAAGAAAAGAGATTGAGAGACAAAAATAGTTACTGAAAGTAAGGTTGTGAAGAAGAAAAAGATACTTGAAAAATCAGAGACTTTTTTATCTTTAGTTGGTAACTGACATCTATATTTCACTCTAACAATAGGAAGGTTGGAAGATTATTTTCTAATTACTCAAGAGTAAATAAAGTCAATTAAGATCACATAAATAAGGATAATGATAACAATGCCAATAATGATAATTGTTCTCATCCTAATGATTATGATGATGATAAGGATATCAACTGCGATAACGGAGTAATATAACATGGTATGTTAGTTTCTCAATCAAAGATTTTTTTCCCGAACAATAATATCGGTTTTATATTCTATTGCTTATTTCAATATTCCATTTTTTTTCTCTAAATTTGATAAAGTATATCAAAGGAATCTAAATTTTTGATAAGTGATTTTGTAAAACGAAGATATTTACAATAATCTAAGAATCTACGAACTAAGTAAGAATCCCATTAAGAGAACGAACAATAAAATTCAATTCATTTCCACGTGTTGAAAGGAAATGACATTCCTCCCACATAAACGTTCAACTATCCATAAAAAAAATCATTTCCCAAAGCGGAAATGCATGATATTCCGATATCTTGCTCATCATTGCATTCCTTTCAAAACGGCAATTTCTTGTAAAGATGAAGGAACAGCTTAGTATAGAAGAATCGCGTTTTTCCTTCTTGTAATTTATGATTATTTAAAACAAGATAATTATACTTGGATGAGCAGGGTAGACTCAACTAAAATGTGAGATATTTTTTAGATTTCATTTTCCGTCTGAACGAATCTAATAATAACGAAGTGCTCGAAGCCAAAGTACTCGTGAAATAAAATGTAAATGAAAATGAATAATTCCACAGTTCGATAAATGTGAATGAAACTTTTCAATGTAGATAAATCATCGAATGCGCGCTTATTACACCTCTCATTACACCTCGCTTATTATCCCTTCTCATTCACATACGTTCTCTCCGCGTCGCCACAATGAACTCGCTTTAGTATTGCATCTCCACACCGACACAAGTACGATTTCCTTAAAACACCTTTCTTTTTTTTAAATCACAATCGTAGAAAAAAAAAAAAACTCAACACACCACAGACGAAGAACTGTCCTCTCTCTGTCTCAAAAAACTCACAGGATTTCTCGGAGTTCCCGAAGAAGGAAATATATCCCTTAAATGCGTAAGGCTTTCTCAAGAAGGACGGAAGGATACAGGGCGACGTCTTCTGAGCAACTGAGTGTG
>BOPN01001334.1:100000-102500 GCA_017312705.2 Penaeus japonicus
TGTTTTCAATCTTGTTCCTTTTTTACCGTGTCTAGTGAACAAAAATATCCAAAATACTTTTGTACAACTGAGTTACAGTTTCGTGAACTGTATGCAGCGTTGGACTATTATTCTTAAAGAGCAAATTCTGATTTTTAATTTTTGGCAAGATAAAGTCCAAAAAAAGAAAAGAAATATAAATATATTGCTGGGTTGGCCATTTGTTCATTAATCAGCTGAATTGCTGACAGCCTTTCATCCTCAATGGAGGAAAAATATAATGCCTAAGGTTCCCATTGTTCTAACGCTCTTTCCACTGCCTGATGGAGCGAGAGCCATCGTGTCTGACTGGAATTGAGGAGTTTATGGGGTTTTACGTCACATAATTCCTGAAACTGTTTTAGTTCATGTTTCCTTTTACTGCTGTGTGAGAAGCGGGAATAGATATTACGAACTACATCCTCACAACATCGAGGTAAAGTTTTTTGCGGCCTCAGAAGCACGCAAATGGAAAGAGTGGCAGATGCGCTTAAACATGGTTATACCTGGGAGCTCCTCTTTTAATCTGCTGCACAGAGAATTTTTTTTTCGCCCATGATGTCTGAGGATCCATCAACAGCAAATCCGATTAAGTTATTCAACGGGATGTCATTGACACGAAGGGCTTCTATTATTTTGTTATATAAGTTTCTGCCAGTTGATCCCTCGGTTGACCCCTCTTCAATAATGTTTATCAAACAAAAAAACTTGTCTGGATAGTTTGTGTTATAGAGATGTAAAATCTTGCTATGACAGCACTTATGTCAGTGGTCTCGTCAATGATCAGGGAAAATTTATTGGCCTTTAGTTGCTCAACAAGTGACCCTCTTATTACATTGGCCAAACCTTTCATGTATTTTGTTCTTTTAAAAGATATATTTTGTGCAATTGTTGAATCCGGAAACATAGGCTTCATGATATCGATTAGATTATCAGCTGTAGTGAATGGAAGGTTATTTTCAGCAATGAAACAACAAAATAATATTGTTGCAAATGCAACGCCTTTAGGGATAGAGTGCAGGCTCTTCCTCCTGCTGCGACGCACCGCTGCTCTGGTGTCGCTCCTCATTTGCAACATGCAGTTGAGTGTCCTTGTGGCGAGTTACTGCAGTTTTATTTGCAGCAACATCTCTTTTGTAGGTCTTGCCGTAGGCTCTGGTCGGGTCTCCATCAAATCGAGTCAGCCATGGTTGAAAGGCCTTTTTAGTTCAATTTTCCTGTGATTGATATAGAATCAGAAGCGCATTAGAAAATAATGTTCGTATGGCACGGAATTTCTTTAAAAAATAAAACAGAATATATAAACAATGAAGGTGTTATGAAGCAAGGAGGAAGGGGGAGATGGAAAAAGGTTAGAGTTGGGAGGACACTTATCAAGACCAGTGCTCTTACAATAGTGACAGGCTTGTTTTCGTTGTGCTCATTCTCAGTTCGGTTTGATAAGTTCTCATTTGGTTTTAACATGTAATTTAAGCGTTGGTTAGTTAATATATATATACATATATATATATATATATATATATATATATATATATATATATATATATATATATATATATATATATATATATATATATATATATATATTATTTTTCTTTCTCTCTTTTTTCTTTTTTTCTTTTTTAATAACATATCTGTTATTTTGTACTGTCATCTTATGGCCGTCATATATTCGTTAAATTATATACATTCTTGATAAGTGACCACATCATCCATCATCTTATATCCTTATTTTCACAAATAATACATTTTGATACTTATTTAGGTGAGATCTATATCACAATATTTGATATTCACTGTTATGTTCTCTCAATAGATGGAACAATATTCCCCATTGTTTACAGTATGATCATAGATTGCCCTCTATTGAGTGGTCACGTCATTAACAGTCTTAGTTTCCTATCCTGAGCAAAGACTATAAAAGAAAGATCGGAAAGCTTCTATTTATACTAATAAAAAACGTCATCCAGCAAGTGTCTGTTGGCGATTGGAAGGTCGGTCCACTCACTTTGCCACAGAAGATGGGATTTTGCTTTGATAAAGGAAACGAAACAAAAAAGATCCGTGCGGAATATGTGGTCACCAGTTGACCCGGCTAATGTGTAAACTTGTTCGTTGCCATTGATACCCGAGTACCCAGGTACCCGTATTAGCCTGATTGATTTGTTGGTACAATGTAGCTTACGAATGACATTATCCTGCAATTCATTTCCGGTTGTCTCTAAGGATTTTATGGCTTTAAATGAACTTCATGAGTTTGAAAGAAAAAAGGACTTTTCTATCATGGGTCGTCGACAGGGGCAAAATCTGGAACTTTGTCCATAGCAAAAAGCTCCGGTAAAGAAAATCAATGTGTGATTCAACAGTCTGAATCTCAACTAGCATTCAGTCGACCATCCACCCGCGTCCACACACTCATCGGTCTTGAAGCCGTCGGTATATAGACGAAAAAATGAAGGATCTGTAATTAGAATCTCTGAAC
>BOPN01001334.1:107500-112500 GCA_017312705.2 Penaeus japonicus
GGTTGGATGGCTGGAACTGGAGAAGAGAGAGAGAGAGAGGGTTAATATACATCGTTTAGGTATTAGAATGAGCGGAATGATTACTCGTTCACATAATTGACATAGATCTAACCAAAGAAATAGTACCTACTCCGAAAATATGATAACATAAATCATTACCTTATGTAATATATAGGCCAACATACATATACGAAATATATCCAAATACTAATCGTGTCGTTTAGGCCTACCAACAGACTAGAATTCTTCAGAAATGAAAAAAAAAAAAAACAGTTGGCACTACCTGTGGGGTACCGTAGCTCTGGGAAAGGCCGAAGAACTGTGGCTTGGCCTGAGTCAAAGCCACGAGCAATAGTACTGTGATGAAGCGATGCATCCTGGGGGGAGAGTCAAAATTATTAGCATCATTATTGCTGTTGTCGTTACTGTTATCCTTATTATCATTATTATTGTTGTCATTAATAATATCCTTTTTATTGTTATTGTTATTGTCTTTACTATTATCATCATTATCATTATTATTGTTATTACTATTATTCTTATCATCATTATTGTTGTTATTACTATTATCTTTATTACCATTAATATTCTTGTTGTTACTATTATCATTATCATCAATATGATTATCATTATCATTATCACCATATTTTTTTGCGTAATACTTATGTAATAATGCAATGTCGAGCGTGACACTCGCTCGTGTCATGCATTCTATAATCATGCAGAGATATATAAATCAACTGATATTCAGAACGGGATAGGATTACCAGGTATTAAAAAAAAAAAAAAAAAAAAAAACGACAGACAGAGATCTAATATTATGAATCATGTTCCATTGAAAAAATGATAAACGAGATATGAAGCAACTCGAATTAGTGAGACGAGTCGAGGGGAGTGGAGGGGGGGAGGGGGGTGCGGGATGAGGGGAGAGACGAGGGAGGGAGAGGAGGGAGTAGGTGGGGAGACGAGTCGGGGGAAGGGGGGTAGGGAATGGGGGTAGAGATGAAAGAGGAGGGAGACGAGGAAGGAGGGGAGAGAGATGAGAGAGGAAGGGGTAGGGTAGTGAGATGAGGGGTGGAGGGAATAAGATAAAGAATGGGAAGAGGAAGAGGGAGGAGGGGGGTAGATGAAGGAGGAGGGAAGGGAGATGAGGGAGTAAAGGGAAAGAGGAGGATGAAGTGAGGGAAAGGGAAGAGAAAAGAGATAAGGGGGGCTAAGAAGACGAAGGAAAGATAAGAGAAGAGAAAAAGGGAACGGAGGAGAGAGGAAGAAGGGGGAAAAGGACATAGAGCGAAGAGAAGATGTAGGGATGGGGATAAGGGAGAGGATGAGGGGAAGATAGAAGAGTGAGAGGAAATAATGGGAAAGTCAGAAGAGTTGAAAGGAGGGAAAACAGAAGAGGAAAAAGGATGAAAGAAGAAAATGGAGAGGGAGAGAAGACCGGAGCACACGGAAGAGAAAAAAGAGAAGTAAAGAAGATAATCAGGAGGAAATAAAAATTTAAAAGAAGAGGACAGGAATATAATGGATGGGAAAAGATATTTGTTTGAAAAAAATGGGCGAATAAAAGCAGGAGAAACGAGAGAAAATAGACAAGACCAGATGAAGAATGGAAAAATAATCGAGAGGAAAATAAAATACGAGAAGGGAAGAGAGGAAAAATAACAAAGGTGGTAATATAGGCACTCGCCCGAAGAAATGGGAGACGAAATGAAGGAAAAGAGAGGGAACAGAACAGAATAGAAAAAATAGAAAAGAAGAGAACAGAACAGAAGAGACAAGACAAGAGAAAAGATAACAGAAGAGAACAGAAAAAAAGAGAAACGAATAGAACAGAAGAGGGAAAAAAAGAACAGAACGGAACGGAAAGGAACAAAACAAAACAGAAGAGAGGGAAATAACAGAGGTGATGATAACGGCACCCTCCCAACGCCATGATATTCGCTCGGGTGAAGGTGCTTTTTAGACACGGTTCACTACGTGTGCGATGCCACTATGAGATGAGCTCGCGTGCGTGGGGGAAGGGGGAGAGGGGGGGGGAGAAGAGGGGGAAGGGAAGGAGGGAGGGAGGGATGGAGGGATGGATGGAGGGATGGATGGAGGGAGGGAGGGAGGGAGGAAAGGGGGGAGGAAGGAGGGGAGGGAGGGGAGAGGGAGGAAGGGAGGGAGGGAGGGAGGAGGAAGAAGAGGGGGGAGGAAGGGAGGAAGAAGGGGGAGGAGGAGAGGGAGGGAGAGAGGGAGAAGGAGAGGGAGGGAGGGAGGGAAGGAGGGGGGAGGGAAGGAGAGAGGGAGGGAAGAAGAGGGGGAGGAAGGGAGGGAGGGAGGGAAGAAGAGGGGGAGGAAGGGAGAGAGGGAGGGAAGAAGAGGGGGAAGGGAAGGAGGGAGGGAGGGAAGAAGAAGGGGAGGAAGGGAAGGAGGGAGGGAGGGAGGGGGTATAGGGAGAGTGGGTTGGAGTGATAGGGGGAGAGAGTACGGGGTAAAGGGAGGGGGGGAGAGGAGGGTAGAGGGAAGAGGAGGAAGGGGGGGGGGCATGGCGAGAAGGGGAGGATGTCACTTTTGTATAAAAAAAAGAAAAAAAAAAGAGTAGGATGAACATGCACGATCTTTCCGTACTTTCTTATTTTATGCCGAGAAGAAATGGAACGTGAGTGTCAGCGTATATGTTAGTGTGGCTTTTTTTTCCTAATTTGGTAAGGTCAAGGGTCTATCTATAAAGCCTTAGATAAAAGAAAGTGTACATGTGCGTAAGTAATATAAAAGTAATATGCATAAAGGTTTTCATTTGGTGTGTGTGTAAGCATGAGCGTAAATGAATGTAGACTATTTGTGTAAACAGTGTGTGGGTTTGTGTATACCTGTAACTATGTGTACAATCTCACTCAAGTATGTCTCTTATATCAGAAGTGTATATGTTTGAGTGGATACACACGCAGAATCACGCTGTTAACGAATGAATGAGTCAACAGCCATGCATTACACTCAGTTGCCGATACACAAATACTTCTATGTATGTATGTACTTTACGTATTGTATTTCTCCGTAATGACACTCATTGTACCGCGATTAAACTTCTAGTTCACAGTTGCTCTCAGAGTGCAAGGCTAGAGTGAGGAAGACGAGTACGCTCTTGTGCGTGACTCAGCACCGTGCTTGATACATGCTCAGTCATATATATAACCCGGACTGCTGACCTGGCGGAAGGGAGGAGGGGAAAGGGAGGGGAAACAGGCTATAATTTCTCAAATCAGTAGTTGTATCGCTGTTGCTCGAATGGGTTGTGTCGTGGGGTAGGGGGTTAGGGTGGAGGGGGAGGGGGAAGACAGAGTGGGGAGGATGGAGAGAGTTGAGAGAGGAGGGTATAGGTTCAGGAGTGGGTGGGTGTGCGGAGGATGAGGAGAGGGAGGGGAGGTAAATAAAGGGGATGGGGAGGAGGGGGAGGGGAGGTAAAGGATGGGGATGGGGATGGGGATAAGGAGGACGGGGAGGGGAGGTAAAGGATGGGGATGAAGAGGAAGGGGGGGGAGGTAAAGGATGGGGATGAAGAGGTTGGATGGAAGGAAAGAGGGGGATGAGGAAGGAAAGGAAGGGGTGAAGGATGCGGATAAGAAGAAGAGGGACGAGAGGGGCAGAAGATTGAGATGAGGAGGAATGAAGGGAAGGGGGAACCAAGGATCAAGAAGAAGGAAGGAAGGGGGGGGGGGTAAGGTAGGAAGGAAATGAAGAGAGGGCGGGGGGCATGTGTAGAATCAGTATTGCAAGATAAGTTTGGGCCTTTGATAGTTATCAACATCTCTTTTTCTTTATGTGACTGATAGAGCGTAAGGAGGCACGCAGTATATTGCAACGGATGAGTTCTACAACATAATGATTATATTACAGAGTCCGAATACCGTTGCAACATGCGAAAGAATAACAAAATTTGTATTTTCTGAACTTCCTCATAGTCTCATACTTTGTGGCTTTTGCTGAAACTTCTTGTTACATCTGTTGTGAAATGAAGTAGCAGAACTGTACATTAAGTAAACAGAAAACGGAATGCGAAAGAATGTGAAAAAAATATGTTGCTACAGTTGAACGTTCCCTGCAGGCGTTTAGGTGTGTACGTATGAGAATGTGTGTGAGTGTGAGTGTGAGTGTGTGTGTGTGTGTGTGTGTGTGTGTGTGTGTGTGTGTGTGTGTGTGTGTGTGTGTGTGTGTGTGTGTGTGTGTGTGTGTGTGTGTGTGTGTGTGTTGCTACACGTGGTTGTCTCACTCAGAATGCGAGTGCGCCCTTGGCATGTGTTTTACATAGAACGCAAACATATATTCCGCTTTAATGGACTATGATGACAAACTACAACGCCGAAGGGACATAATTGCTGTTTAGGGGAAACATCAAAATACTTTCTCTTCTTTAAAACCGGTTTTTTGAACAGCCGTAGACAAAACCCTTCGCAGGTAACGCCGTTCACAGGTTAATCACTAAGACCTGACGGGTCAAATTACGTAGGGATACTATGGGAAGGTCCTTTCACTTTCACTACAGCTGTAGTCACGACGCCGTTCCAGACGTAACAATACGGCCATGACGTCACAGGTATTCTTTGACTCCATTGGCGGGAAGGGCTCTTACGTCACTCCCGGGAGCGTGAGGGATTGGTCGGGAAGTAGACCGAGGCGGGACAATGGACCATTCACAAAAAACGTGAATGGGGCATGGCTATGGCGCCCTGATAACAATTTATAGATCTTTCCTTACCTCCATCCCTTCTTTGACCCCTTTAGATTACGTTTTTTTCTTTTTTAGAAAGTACTGATGCTAGGTTTCGTAGGACTTAAACAGCACTCTAATGGCTAAGCGGGAGACGCACTCTTGACCTCATAGCACAGGGAAAGGATGGTTTGGTCTCATGCTTTCTTAACGAGCGCTTTGAGATGTTTACGATTTCTTGCGTATAAATGCATACTCAATAAGTGGAACGCAACCACCGCGCAATGCTCATGGTTATACATCACCGTCT
>BOPN01001334.1:122500-127500 GCA_017312705.2 Penaeus japonicus
GTGTCTGATGGTAGCCTTTGGCCAACCTTATGCAATGGACTAGTTCTATCAATCTCACTTACGGCTAGATCTCACCCATGTAGCATAATAGCCCTTTGATTTAATTTGCACTTTCATTCTTTTTTTATTATATGAATCTCCCTCTTGACTTCGCAACATTATTTGGATTCCTATCCATGTTTATGTCTCATGCTATGCCCTCTTTGGATAGTTTTGTTGTTATAGTTTCTCTATCTCTTTGTCTCTTTCGCTCTCGCTCTCTCTCTTTCTCTCTCCTTCTTATTCTTCTTCTTATTCTTCTTCTTATTATTATTATTATTCTCTCTCTCTCTCTCTCTCTCTCTCTCTCTCTCTCTCTCTCTCTCTCTCTCTCTCTCTCTCTCTCTCTCTCTCTCTCTCTCTCTCTCTCTCTCTCTCTCTCTCTCTTCTTCTTCTTCTTTCTCTCTGTCTCTCTTTCTTTATCTCTCTCTCTCTCTCTCTCTCTCTCTCTCTCTCTCTCTCTCTCTCTCTCTCTCTCTCTCTCTCTCTCTCTCTCTCTCTCTCTTTCTCTCTCTCTCGTTCTCTCTCTCGACGCCAATCCACAGGAAACATATGCTATTTCATTATAAATATCTGCCTCTGTGGAAAGTACTTTCTTGACCTTTACCTGTCTCCCATACAATTTACTTTTTTTTTCTTTCTTTTTTTCTTTTAACCTCCTTACTCCTGGCAACAGAAAACGCGCACCAACCTGTATCTAGGCAGGCTACCCGCGCGCGCCAATTTTAGATCAACAGTAGAAAGCTAATCAGAACAAGGAAACAGTGAAGCAAGTAGTCATACATACATACACACGGAAATCAGTACTGGTGCTAATTTCTCTCATAAACATTGCGCCATATATATTATTAAACAAGACCCCATACATCATAACAATGACAGCATGTAAGCCCCGACAAACATCAGACAGATTGGCGTAATGATCCCAGCTAAAATTTACAAGCCATATGTGTCCATTCCCATAGGCTGAGAATTATAACACTTTCATCAGAGAATTATAACACTTTCATCATTAGGCGTTATAAGTCCCCTCCAGCTCACTTTCCTCTTTTGCTAGCAATGATTATATATGGAGGTCAGTTGTGATGGTTCTTTAATAAGGGTCGCGGTATTATATCATTGTAAGCAGAGACTGGTGACAGAAATTATATGTAGACTAGAACACATACGCGAAGTTAGAAGGCCGCACGCACGCACACACACAGACATACACAGATACAAATGTGTGTGAGGGAGAGAGAGAGGGAGAGAGAGAGAGAGAGAGAGAGAGAGAGAAAGAGAGAGGGGAGGAGATAAGCAACAAAGTATCTGTATTTATATAATATGAATTGAATAGTGGCCATCCATTTAACCTTATTTAAATACTAGACCCATCTTTACTTCTGCCGTACCAACACCATCTATTGGACTCAATCTAAAAATACCAACTCCATCTATTGGTCGATTACGGAAATACCAGATCAAAACTCATCCTATACAAATACCAAGTGAATCCATCCGCTGCTCGTCTTACGGAAATACCAGAGCCCTCTATCGGTCATCCGTAAAGCATCTATACAAATACCTTATGAATCCATCCGCTGGTCGTCTTACGGAAATACCAGAGCCATCTATCGGTCATCCGTAAAGCACCAAAGAGCCATCCTTCATGTATAGTCCTTGATGACGCATCTCAAAGCCAGCAGGAATCGCCTAACCTTGAATATCAAACACCAAATCGTACCAATGGACCGAAACTTTTACTTTTGGTTTGCGACCTTCGGCATATCAACGCCCTGAGGACCTCGGCTGAATCAGGAATGTTTGTGTGAATAAATGAGGTTTATATCTAGAGAACTGGATGAGTGTGGCATATTGGAAGTTGGGGGTGGAGGGGGGCATGGAATTTTTAAAATGTGGAATTGGGGTTGGGGGTGGTAGTTGAATATTATCATTTGATAAGGAGAGTTAAAAGAAAAAAGGAGGCTGCAGGGGGAGATAGGTAAAGGTCAAGGAAGTATTTTGCATAGAGACAAATATTTATAATGAAATTGGCGTCGAGAGAGAAAGAGAGAGAGAGAAAGAAAGAAAAAAGAAAGAGAGAGAGAGAAAGAGAGAAAGAAGAAGAGAGAGAGAGAGAGAGAGGGGCATACCATGAGTCATATACACGGGTAGGAAGGAGAGTTAATTGGTTTGCCCCTCTCTCTATCTCTCTATCTGTTTGCCTGTCTTTCTGTCTGTCTGTCTCTATCTTTCCATTTATCTATATATCTATCTATACATCTCTCTATATATATGTATATCTAACTATCTATCTGTCTGTCTCTGTCTTAACATTTATCTATATATCTATCTATACATATATCTCTCTCTATCTATCTATCTATCTATCTATCTCTATCTATCTATTTGTCTATCTATCTCTCTCTCTCTTTATCTCTACCTCTTTCTCTCTCACTCTCTGTCGCTCTCTCTTGCTCTCGCTCTCTTTCGGTCTCCCTCGCTCTCGCTCTATCTCTCTCTGTCTCTCTCTCTCTCTCTCTCTCTCTCTCTCTCTCTCTCTCTCTATATATATATATATATATATATATATACATATATTATCATTACTATAATAATTAAATGGTTGTCCTGATCATCAACACTTTCACTCATGTTGTTGATTTTAATGTTATTGATTCCATTATAATTCCATTCTTATTGCTATCACTCTTGTTTTCCTTATCATCATAATCCTTTTTATCATTATCATTGTTGTTTATATTGTTTTTATTATTACATTTATTTTGATATCATTATTTTTATTGATATCCGTGTTGTTATTATTATTAGTGTTATCATTATTATCATTATCATCATTACGTTTATTGTTATTACCATCTTATTATCTACTATTAGTATCATCATTATCATCAGAGTATTATTGTCGCTGTTGTTATTTTTTTACTATTGTTATTATCATTATATTGGCAGTAATCATTGTTATTAAATCACTTCCATGTTAACAAGGACTAATCATATAATATAGAAATGGTAATGGTGATACGAGCAATAAAGATAATGATAAAAAAAATATCGATAACAATACTAATGAAAATTACGAAGGAAAAATAATAATGATAATGATAATTCATTATCATTATTATTTTACCATCCTTATTTCCCTCATTATTATCATTTTCTTATCATCATTATCATCACTTTCATTATTGGTAGAAATAAAAGTAGTAACAATAATAATAGCAAAGACTAGCTCGATTAGTGTCGCCATTATAAACGATGTTATGGTAATCATTCCATGACAAATATCCTCACCGTTCACCGTTCACCGTTCACAGCTACTAATCGGTAATGTATATGGCATCAGTATGCTGTGTCCAATACTGGTCAGGGATTCTGTCAGAATAGTAATGAATTAACATTTGGTAGATATAGATATGGGTTGAGTGTGATGCTGGTAGATAGCGGGTAAGGCCAATGATATTACTCTGGACATGATTGCCTGCAATGTTGTCATGTTGATTGGCTCAGTGACAGCAGGTGATGTGGCTAACGAGGCATCAAAGCACATATTTACTAAAGCAATGTAAAATGTTCAGCTAATAGATCAAAGTTCCCTTTGTTCGTGTTTTGTAAGTTTAAACAATATATCTCTCTCTCTCTCTTCCTCTCTCTCTCTCTCTCTCTCTCTCTCTCTCTCTCTCTCTCTCTCTCTCTCTCTCTCTCTCTCTCTCTCTCTCTCTTTCAATATGATACCTACCACACTAGCAATTCCAACCCCACGGAGAACGCATGGCCAACGACACGTATGATAAAACAAGAAACGCACACGCAACACAACACATCATAAACACACACACAGGCCAGCAAACGATGCGAAATTCCCGGCCAAACACACACAGCGCATTAGACACGGGAAACAAGAAGAACTCAAACACCACGGCAATCATGCAAGTCGATCTTGCTGTCTTCAAGCAAGAACTTGAAACTGTCGCAATAAACACGGTGTGCTTTCCCGCTTGGTCGGTTCGCACGCGTAAGTAACTTGGCTGTATGTAAAGAAAACGGAGCACAAAAACGTTTTCCTTTAAGTCTGTCTTTTTTTTTATAGATATATAGATATATATATATATATATATGAACCTTTCCTTCGTCAGTGGAAGTGATTTACGCAAAAATGGTCGTCTCGGGTGCCATTTCTGTCTCTCTGGAAGTAATTGTGTGGCATTACGTGTTGATATATGCCGCGAAGGGGAAGCTTAGTAAACACGGGGTTGCAAGAGGAGGGTTGGCTTTGGCAACACTGTGGAGTAGATGGAACACAAGATAGCTGTGTAGTTTTTGTTTTTGCATATCAGGGTGAAAATAAGTGTTCTCTTTCCTTTCTTTTCTTTTTATTTATTTATTTGTTTATTGTTATTTGTGAATAACAAGATGTGTATTTAGCATTCTCTTACTGAATCCTTTCATCCTTTCTTTATTTATTTATGGTTTATTCGTGTATTTTCTTTTGTTCTTGTTATTGACATTTTGACTGAGGTAACTTTTTAAGTCTACATTAAAATTGTAAAACATATGTAATGACATTTTGCATTGTCAAGTCTGTTCTCTTTCTTGTAATAGATATTACTTTTTGTGATAGACAATTTTTTTCCAAAAGAATTTTGTTAAACCTTACATCATCAATATCATATAATTAATTATTTTCTTTCTTTTGCAATTATTTCACATCTCTTTGTAAATACTAACGTACCTGTCCATATCTCTTACTGTTTTCACTTATTTCATTGCAATATCCAGCATAGGTATTCGTGTCCTACCTGCAATAAAAACACTCTCACGTTTTCGACAAAATCCTGCAAAATCCAGCCCTTAGCAACGGGAATTCCTCTCTGTCGCCCTCTCTTTATGTTTGACTATCTATCTACCTACCTATCTGTGTGTTTGTCTATTCCTCTATTCCTATCCGTATATCTATCTCT
>BOPN01001334.1:132500-137500 GCA_017312705.2 Penaeus japonicus
CTCAGCTGATAATAAGGTCGTTCGCAGTTCAGCTGTTATGGTGCTGAGGGGTGTGCACCGGTGATGAGCGAGAGAGCAAAAGTGGTGATGACGAGTGATGCGTGGGACTGGGAAAAGACAGGTGTGTGTGTGGTGTCGTAGTGGTTGAAATGGATGGAAAGAGAGGCAGGAAGGGATGGAGGGGGAGGAGGGAGGGAGAGAGGTGACTTCGAGAGAAAGAGAGCGCGAAGGGGAGAGAGGAGAGGAATGAAAAAGGGAGAGAGAGAAAGAGTAGTCTGAAAAGTCGGAAAATATAGAAAAAAAAATGCAGAAAGACAAGGAGAGAAAGAGAGAGAGAGATGAGAAAAGAGAAAGCGAAATATGGAACTAGGGTGGGAAACAAGGAAAAAAATCAAATTACCTAAAGAAAAAAAAATCCCCAAGAACTACCTAAAAGAAGGAAAGGACGAACCGCAAGCATAAGAAATGCTCTAAATCCAGCTCACATAGCCGCCGCGCCTTAACCAGAAAGGAAAGGTACTTTAGTTACGGTTCGCCTGGAACATGACTCGACATTAGCCTCAAGGTGACAGGGTGTCGGTCCCGATCTGGGTATGCTCTTCCAACAAGCGCTCACGTGGGACCTCGGGATGCAAGTAAGGGGAGGGATCAATGGGTATGTCTGACGAATTGGATAATGGGGCCATTTTGAGAGCGGGGAACGGAGAGAAAGAGAAATTCAAGCGCTTGCACACCCACACTGTCGCTCGCCCGTGCGAACACTAGCGAACAAACAGCAAACACACACACACACACACACACATACACACATATATATATATATATATATATATATATATATATATATATATATATGTGTGTGTGTGTGTGTGTGTGTGTGTATACATACATATAGATATAACCAAACACTTCGAAAAAGTATGCTAAAACACACTAAAAAATAATAATAAATAAAGTAACAAAGGAATAAGTAAATAAATATGGTAATAAGCCATTCCGCTCCTCAAGAAGCTCCATAATGGGAGAGGATGGTCGGAGAGGCAAGGAAAAGGGAGGAGGGATGGGGGAGGGTAAGGACGGAGGGGCGGGGGAGGGGGAGGGTGCTTTCACTCCCCGCGGTCGAAGGGAACAAAGCAAAGGAAGGGAAAAGGGGAGGCGAAGAAGCTAAAGGTATCGGTCACAAGCAAGGCGACCAATAATCGCTCCGTAATCCGACAAACTGGCAACTCAGACCGCCCGCTGAAAATGGTCGTTTGATGTAATGTGACTTTTTTTTTTTTTTCTTTCTTTCTTTTTTTATTAAAGTTTGTGGTGTCATCTGGCTTTCTTTTTAAATTATTTTATATTTTTTGATAAGTTTCTGTTACGATTCTTTTGGGGTGGGGAGGAAAATGAACATAACAATTATTTAATAATTGACTGGCTGGTGATGATAATTGTTTGATATATATCGATGTTATTTGGGCGTCACCATTCAGCCCGTGCATCTTCACCTCGATGAAAATAGTGTAGAGTTCAAAAGCGTGCATATGTATATGTGTGTATATATATATATATATATATATATATATATATATATATATATATATATATATAGAGAGAGAGAGAGAGAGAGAGAGAGAGAGAGAGAGAGAGAGAGAGAGAGATATAAGGGTATTCATATAGGCTTATGTATTCTTTAATTTTTTTTGTACTCTTCTTTCCCACTTTTATTCATTTATTCATTCTTTCAATTGCATTTTTTTTATAGCTTGCACGATTTATATACTATTTTTTTAATTGCATTATAAGTCCATATATACCGATAGATACTTATTTGATCTGACTTTATATATTTTTTAAGAAGTACCTAGTCCAGTACATACCAATCTATTACCACATAATTTCATATAACGTTAAAAAAAGTATCCAGTATTTCAACACATATATTCTTAATGATATTTCTTGAGGCGATATAGTCATACAAAGTACCTATTTCAAGTCATAGAATCAACACCGAACTCAAAATACCGTGATTGCATCATCAGAATATACATTATCGTCATGCAGTACAAACACTTGTCTTTCTTTTTTGGTCTACGCCCAAGAATGGATATTCAAGGATGGTTAATTCTGACTTCGTTTGCTGTTTGTCTGTGATAATCTGCTGTGGGTTTATTGGCTGTTTTCGCTTCATTGTACTCTTAGATTCACTATACTAACTGTGCTGGGTATTGTTCATGTTGAAAATTATGCGCCTTGATAATTGCCAGTTCATATTTGTTCAAGTTTCGTTCAAGAACATTTCGTCAGTATTATATATGCCGATAAATAGGTGTTATTTTCGCTTCTGTCTGTTTTATCACTGTCTCTTATATCTCCTTTTTGTATCTTTCCTAGTCTGCACTTATATCTAAAATTGCGATAACTGAATACAAACCTAACAGCGAAATACACTGCTAAAGTCAAGTGCAAATCAAAACATTTCGCCTTGTGGAAATTCCTCATTCTCATGCCATACCTTTCTCACCACAAATAGCCATATCAATTCTAGAGTCACGTAACACCTAACCCTTCAACATAACCCCCCCCCCCCAAAAAAAAAAAAAAAAAAAAAAAAAAAATCATCCTGAGATAATCCTGAGTCATCATTGAGAACGATTAGAAGTCAAAATCACTCATATATCTCCCCATACGCACACACTCGTCATAAAGTCACATTTGCACTTCACTTACCGAAATTCTTGCGTCTTCCCTCGGCTTCTTTCCTGGCCTCTTTAACGTTTTTTTTTTTTTTTTTTTATGTATATATAGATTAAGCTCTCCTTTATTTCCGTTTAGTGTTGAATTATGAGACGGGTTTCTTCAACAGCTTTTAGAAGACGTTCTCTATACACGCGAAACCTTTTATTTTCTTTTCTTTTTTAACTCTGCAATTACAAGCAATACCGGATGTTGCTGTTGTAAGTTTTCGGTTGTTGCGTTTAGGTCTTTTGCTGTCGGGTTTTGCGGCTTCTGTTGTCCTCCCTCCGTCTTTCTATTGGTGTGCTTTTTTTATCCATCTGTCTTTTGTTTCAGCTTTTTTTTCCACTCTATCTGTCTATTTATATCTCTCTCTTTCTGTATACATATACACATATATGTATATACATATATATATATATATATATATATATATATATATATATATATATATATATATATATATATATATAAATATCTCCCCCCTCTCTCTCTCTCTCTCTCTCTCTCTCTCTCTCTCTCTCTCTCTCTCTCTCTCTCTCTCTCTCTCTCTCTCTCTCTCTCTCTCTCTCTCTCTCTCTCTCTCTCTCTCTCTCTCTCTCTCTCCCTCCCTAGCTCTCTCCTTCTCTCTTTATCTCCTCTCTTTCCATTCCTCCCTCCCCTCTCCTTCTTCCCATCTTCCCTTACTCCCCGTCTTCCCTTTCCCTCTCATGAGTAATCTCAGTCATCTAAATTACCAAACCCTATTTCTACTCAGACCGACCCATTCATAAAGATAACCACTGTGCATACGAATTGCAATTATAAGGCACAGACACGACTTATGAAAGCATTGCATGAGCTTGCACAAGGAAAGGCTGTGAAGCTGTCTTCCTCTCGTTATGTAGTTACCTCACGCCTTCTCAAGCAGACATAAGGAAGCGCCTTTGTGCTTGCAATTGCATATGTACTGTATTAGAAAGTTTGGGTACAACTATGCTGGGTCCAGATGCTGTATTTGATGCTTCTCTAAAGCAATGTTTGTCCTAATTCTGGTTTATCTTCTTGTGTATTTACTTATTATTTCTTAATAAAGAGGAAATAATTACTTGAGTTTTTGTGTGATATATAAGACGATTGTTTGTTTCGTTATATAATGCCTTCGTATATATGGTTCATGCTTGTAAAGCTTTGATATGTAGAACTTTAAGGACCATTAAATTTTAGATCGATTGATTTTTAAAGTAATTTCCATTTCTTTTTTATTGAATGAATATGCGATCTAATCTTATTTTCATTTGTTCCTTCATTTTATTTTTCTTGATCATGTACTGCTTAATTTAATGTTGACGTGGTATACAAATATCAGATATGTAATTCGTGTTTTGTAAGCGCGTCTTGTTGTTCTTATGTTGTGTGATTTTGATCTAACCTCTTTGATGCAGAATTGATAAGAGGAATACGAAAATTAGTTTATTGTATCAAGATAAACGATCAGAAATGTAAAATTTAAAAACGAAGAGATGAATATGATAATATATATATATATATATATATATATATATATATATATATATATATATGTGTGTGTGTGTGTGTGTGTGTGTGTCTGTAAAAGTACATATATGTGTATGTTTATATACATCTGTGTGTGTATGTATATATATATATATATATATATATATATATATATATATATATATATATGTGTGTGTGTGTGTGTGTGTGTGTGTGTGTGTGTGTGTGTGTGTCTGTAAAAGTACATATATGTGTATGTTTATATACATCTGTGTGTATGTATATATATATGTGTGTGTGTGGTGTGTATGTGTGTGCATACATACACATACAGACACACACACACAAACACACACACACACACACACACACATATATATATATATTTATTTATTTATATATAGCAGAACGTCAAGAAATCGATAACCTTAAAAACAGATAAACATCAGTTAAAGAGTCATGAAAATAGTATCTGTATATAGATCGACAAATAGATAAATTGATGAAAACAAATATATAAATAAAAAGATAAGCATCACCACCTTTGGCTCCACCCGCCATCATCATTAATCACTCGAAAACAAGTACTTAAGTCTTGTAATTACCGTATTGGCTATCTGCAATGTTTTAGGTTATTAGCTGAGTAGTTTCCTTTGACATGTAATTATCCTCTACGAAGCTAAGTGTGGTTTACCGCTTTGTTGCTGAAGATTCTATTTTTGAAAGTTGTATTTTATGATGTGTGTTTTGTTTTGTTTTGTTTTGAGAGAGAGAGAGAGAAA
>BOPN01001334.1:160000-165000 GCA_017312705.2 Penaeus japonicus
CTATCTCTACGTCCCTCTCCTTCTCTCTTTCTCTCTATCTCTTTCTCTTCCTCTCTCCTCCTCTCTCTCTCTGTTCTCTTTTCCTTCCTCTTTCTCTTTCAACACTAGTTATTCCATTCTTTTCCCTCTTCCAATTTGGTTCATTTTTCCCACAGAAGCGGAAGGGTTTTACAAGATGCAATAAAGCTCTGCATTGCAATGTGCAATGCATTTCACTACCATAAAAATGGAGTACAATCTCTGCAATACAGTAGAATATGCAGTACGAAATAATAGATGAAATGCAACACAGTTCAATATACAGTGCAATCTTGAAATCTTGCAATGCAGAGTAATAAACACTGCCTACTATAGCTTATTATTTTTCCGTTTTGCTATAGAATAGTTAGAGGAATTAATGGTAAGCTTTGTTGTTATTGTTGTTATTATTATCATTGTCATTGTAGATGTCATTATTATTGTTATCATAGTTATTATTATCATCCTTATCATTGTTATTGTTATTGTCATTGTTATCATCAATTTTATACTGATAATCACTTTTATTATCAATATTTTCATTAGCATTGTTATTATCGTCTCTCTCTCTCTCTCTCTCTCCTCTCTCTCTCCTCCCTCCCCCCTCTCTCCCCACCATCTCTCCCATCCACCATCCCCCCCATTCCATCTCTTCTTATCACCCTCTCTCTCTATCTCCCACATTCGCTCGCTCTCCTCCACCGCTTCTGCACAGCTGTGTGTTCAACTGTTCATGTCCCCCTCTGAACTTCCTCGTTACAATCGGCTTAATGTGAACTTTGCGAGGAAGGCTGAACTTTAAGAGAGCCATTTCTTCTGTGCCAAAGCCCCATTAAAGCAGTAATATATCTGGGGAACATTTTCACTCATTCTGATCAAACACTGGGTGAGAAAGCGCTCGCGGGGAGTGGGGTGGAGGGGTGGAGGGGGAGGGGGAGAGAGAGAGGGAGGGAGGGAGGGACAGAGAGGGAGGGAGAAAGGGAGGGAGGGAAGTGGAGAGAGAGGAAAAGAGAGAGAGAGAGGGAGGGAGATGGAGAGGGAGGGACAGAGAGAGGGAGGGAGAGAGAGAGTGAGAGAGAGGGAAAAGAGAGAGGGGGAGTGATAAACAGATAGATAGATAGAGAGAGAGAGAGATAAAGATAGATAGATAGAGAGATAGAGAGAGAGATAAAGATATATATATATATAGATAGATAGATAGAGAGAGAGAGATAAATAAAGATAGATAGATAGAGAGAAAGAGAGGGGGGGGGAGAGGAAAGTAAAGTGATAAAAAGAGAGAGATAAAGTTAGAGATAGAGAAAGAGAGAGAGAAATAAAGATAGATAGAGAGAGAGAAAGAGAGCAAAACAGAGACGTAGAACATAACAGTTATAGCTGACATATGATTTAGAAAATGTATGATGTGAGTGATAGAAAACGAGAAAGAATGCGTAGAATTGGATAATTTTCGTGGGTCTGATATATAACGGCGGTGACAAGTAGCAATCAAACTCACCCCCCCCCCCTCGATTTCCCCCAAACTCCAATACCATCCACGTGACACAATCCGACGACAGCGACAATAACAAAATACTTGACACCATTCGTACGACACACGAGAGCCTAAAAAAAAACGATATTAGAATTCATCAGACAGCCTTTAGCACACACAACCACCCCAACAGTGCTAAACGCTTTCTACTCGAGAGGTACAATCTAATTATCGTTCGCTTGGGATAGGCCTACCTCCGAGGGTGTTGGCAGTTCTGGGAGTGTTGGGAGAGGGAGAGAGAGAGGGGGTGAGGGAGGGAGGGAGGGAGAGTGAGAGAGAAGGGGAGGTGTGGGATGAAGGGGGAGAGAAAGAGAGAGAGAGAAACAAAGAAAGAAAAAGAAAGAGAAAGCGAGAGAGAGAGAGAGAGAAATAGAGACCGACAGAAAGAGTGAGAGAGAAAGATGATAAGAAAGAGAGAAAGAGAGAGGGGGATAGAGGCAGAGGAACAGTGAGACAATAAAAGAAAGAGAGAGAGTGAGAGCGAGAAAAATAATAGGAAAGAGAAAGAGAGAAAGAGAGAGGGAGAACAGAGGCAGAGGAAGAGAGAAAGAGAGAGGGGCAGAGGCAGAGGAAGAGAGAAAGAGAGAGAGGGGGCAGAGGCAGAGGCAGAGGAAGAGAGAGACGAAGGAGGCGCTGAAAAGCTGGAAAGGACCGGGAGGATTAGAAGCCCCTTTACCCATGTTGTGAAAGGGGATTGGAAGAATGAAAAAAAAGGTGATTGGCAGGGACGGTTGGAAAAGCTGGAAAAAAAAGGTTGGAAGGAGGGTTGGTAGGGTGGAAGGAGAGTTCGGAAGTGTTGGAAGGAAAGAAAGAAGGATCAGAGGTGTCAAAAGTGTTGGGAAAGAAAGTCTAACTTAACCTAATTTGGGAGAAGGATGGCGATGACAAAGAAGAAAATGGAGAGAGAAAAAGGAAAGAGAGAGAGAGAGAGAGAGAGAAAGGGAAACACAAAATAACATATAAAAAGAGAAACGAAAGAGAGAAACGAAATAAGAAATACATATATATAACACAAATAAAAAGGTACAAAGAAATGACAACCCCATTAGAGATACAAAGTAAGCGTGAATAGCCTCGGATGGAATCTTCTAGAATCTCGAAGTCCTCTTTTTTTCTCTCCATTCGATTTTTTTTTCTTCAGATTTTTGCCTCTCTTTCTCTTTTGGGGAAATGAAAGCATTTGAGATAGCTTTAGGATCTTGTCAGGATCGCTTGAAATAAGGATTTTGGCGATTTAGGACCCGAAGGATATTGTCTGGAAATGGGAAAAATAATCAGCATTTAATATATATGACTGTGTTAATCACTAAGACACTAATGAGGAGAATGAAGGATAAAACTAATGATAATGACAATGGAGTTGATAATGAGAATGATGATGACGGCAATGATAATGAAAACATTATATAATAGCCTTAATGATCCTGGTAATCTATTAAAGAAAAGTCCTCTTTTTTTCTCTCCATTCGATTTTTTTCTTCAGATTTTTGCCTCTCTTTCTCTTTTGGGGAAATGAAAGCATTTGAGATAGCTTTAGGATCTTGTCAGGATCGCTTGAAATAAGGATTTTGGCGATTTAGGACCCGAAGGATATTGTCTGGAAATGGGAAAAATAATCAGCATTTAATATATATGACTGTGTTAATCACTAAGACACTAATGAGGAGAATGAAGGATAAAACTAATGATAATGACAATGGAGTTGATAATGAGAATGATGATGACGGCAATGATAATGAAAACATTATATAATAGCCTTAATGATCCTGGTAATCTATTAAAGAAAAGATCCCCAAAATGAATGCCGTTAGAATTAACCTGTTAAAAACCGTCGAAATAAAATAACTAAATATATAAATACATTAGAGAGGATTCCTCCCTTCTCCCTTCGTCCCTTCCCCCCTTCACCCTCCCTCCCCCCCCCCCCCCCCTCTATCCTCCCAATCCGCGAGATGAGATGAGAGGAAGAAGGGCATAGAGGTGAGGGGAGAGGGAGGAGGGATGGATAAGGGGGGGTAGGGGGGAGGGGGAGGGGAGGAAAGGGTGGCAGAGGGGAGGGGAGGAAAGGACGGCGGGGGTTAGGGGGGAGGAAGGAATAGCCGGGGGTTGGGAGGGAGGAAGGAATAACCGGGGGGGGAGGGAGGAAGGGAAGGCGGGGGTTGGGGGTTGGGGTAGATAGACAGGTTTTCGTGCTGTTGAAGGTAGGTCTAGAGAAAGTGCGAGCGGCCTGTCTTGGCAGATAGTATTCAACAGCAAACGTCTTGAGAGATGCTGCTGTGAGATTACGAAATTTTGTGTTTTTTTCTTTTCTTTTTCTCATTCCTATTAACTTTGATAGTAATGTATATAAAGATGGTAAGGATAATAATGATAATAATAAAAGTAAAAAATCCGATGATGATGGTAATAATGATGAGTATAATGACAATAAAGACAACAGAGGACAAAAAAGGCAATTACGATGATATTACAAATTGCTATTATCATGAAAATAATACTGACCCTGATAATAACGATGTGCATTTTGTTTTTTTGTTTTTCTTTTTTCTTTTTTTAATGGACAAAAGATCAAAGTGGTATTTTGATTAAAAAAAGCTTGACAAGTGTCTGTCATAATCATATATCAATGAATTCCTGAGATATGATTTCGATTTTGACAGTGAATCGAGTCCAAACATTATTTCTAAACGTGTGGTTATTTCAAAGCTTTTAAAGTGAGTTGCCAGATACAGCGCTCTGAATATTTTTTATTAGTAAAAGAGTAGTAGATTCAACTTAATATTTGACAAAAAAAGAATATACTTATCAGCATTGAGTTTTCCTTTTTAATTACGTCATTTGATAAGGCAAAACCTCACGACCGAAGACATAGACAGAAAAACGCTTCACTTTCGCCCTACTTGCCTCACCTCAATCGCGAAAGAAACCATCCCGTTGTTAAAGCAAAGTTGCCAAGACAGGCGGAATTGCTAGTTCCATTGTCGGTGTGAAATTGGTCTCATTATGCACTACTTCTGAAGGTGATGTCGTGTAATTAAGTTAATAGCATGTCTGTGACAAATTCTAGCCCCCTCTCCCCTCTCCCCTTCCCTCCCATTCCGTGTGAGGTAAGATGAAAGAAATTGGCTATGATAGATGCTGTGTTAAACTTTTTCCGGGTGTGAATTAAGCAGTCGGAAGCTATTTTTTCGTCCCACATTCGCTGGTTTAGGAGCCAGTGAACGCAGCTGGGTTGGAATTCTGGATATTAATATTTATATGTCACTTTTGTCACATAATTACGTAGCCGTGACGATTAATGGCAGTGGCCTTTGATTATTATTGGACATAATGAGCGTGAATATCCAAAAGCATTCATAAATATAATTTGACACTAAGACTTGCTCCCATATCTATGCCCAACAATATTTTCGTTATATAAGAACCAGACAAATTCTTATACAAATTA
>BOPN01001334.1:182500-197500 GCA_017312705.2 Penaeus japonicus
CGACAATATTAAAAATACATAACCCATTTTCAACAAATAAATGCAACTCAGACATGGAGAGAGAAATACTGCTGGATGAAACTTGAGCATTGGTTTGACCTATGTGAGCCAAAGAGACATTTTGTCAAACAAGAAAAATATCATTTATGACAAAGTATCTGCACTCTAGTCTTTCAATTCTACTTGTTCCAGTACTAACTTGAGTCACCTGAGTATATCTTTATTTTTAGACCTACAGAGTAAGAGTGCTTACAGCATTACCTCTAAAACAGTGATAACAGCACCAGTATCATCCTTACACAACCATCAGTAATGCTAATTAGTCTCAGAATATAATCATGCACTACATACAGGTTCTTGTAAATCTATTTCTAACTTTTAATTTTACTAATGTTTAGTCACTACTCCCTTTTTTTTAATCTTCACATCTTAGCATTATAACTTTCATGAAAACAAAGTTGGGACTGATGGTTGTGTATGTATGGTAATCTCTGCATGATTCTCATTATCAATAAAACAAATCAAGCCTTGTTGAAAATGTCAATATATCTTGGAAAAGTTTACAAATATAGATTGCCTTAACCAAGGAACAAGACTATTAATGCAAGATAAAACTAAAGGATAAGTACACATGTCAAGAGATATGTATTTCTATTGCCTCACAGTTTCCATATATTTGGAGTAAATTAAGATAAATAGCATCTTCAGACCAAAAAACACTTTTTAAAGACAAAACTTTAATGCACAGCATCTGCATCTAACAGCCTTATGTTTAAAGAAATTCTGGGATACATTCATTAAAGCATAAAATCCTCTACTAAGGAATGAGTCCACAAAATCTTGGTATGCTTTAACTGTCACAAAGAATATAAAAAACAAAATCATTCAGATGAGCAACCAGTGTGTAAATCACATGAATATCAACAGCATCAATTTGGTATGTGTAATTTAACTATTCAAACTATTCAGTGTACACACAAATGTTCCGTGACTGAAAGGTGACATGAGAGAGAAAAATCATATTCTAAAAGTAGGAACTTATTTGCAACCCCAAAATTTCTTGAAGCATAGGACCATTGAGCACAAAATTAACTGTCGAGCAAGAAATGCAAACATGTAATACACTAAAATAAGCATACTGTATATTGCTAAAAATATGTCATGGAAAAATATATCTTCATATATGCACATACAAATATGCAAATATGCATGTTCACATGTACACATAGTTCTGTGAGCTTATACAGTGAAATGAGCAATGATAATCAAGAGATCAAAATTGAAAGAGTTAAGTATGTGGGCCCCTGAATGTTAATACAAAAGTTGCTTTTACACTACACACTATCATTATGAATTAAGTATCTCATTTACAAAGAGTGTGTGAATGACTCCTAAGGATTTAGGATATGGCAAATACTAATATGTTTTTTTCTTTTGTCTTTCTTCCTTTTTTTAAGGCCTGTTGAAACAGATGCATATTCACACATACAAAACAGTCACACTCCAAAAATGCACAAACACACTTTACCTATATCATACAAATAGGCACATACTCTCTTTTGTGAACAACACATTCACTGTATAATTTTAAGCACAGTTGCAAGAAAATATGTATGAATGTAAATGCCAGCTCAACCCCCAATATAATAAGGACAAAGCCATTAATCCTTTTCAAAAATTTAGATATGTCCATTGTATCTTTTCTAAACTTGTAGAGAACATAGAAAAAGCACAAATGATCCAATTCTTTTTACTATTTTTTGATAATCAATGCCTTAAAATACATGTCTTTCCCCTTGCCATCCTCCAAAATGCTCCCGTTACCCACAACATGGAGCTGTTTCCCTTGTGAGGCTTATCAATGGCATGTAAACAAGTTGGTTTTCTTCACAAGTTAAAAAAAATGTATTTCTAATCAACTCAAAGATAAATATACCAATTTGTAAACATGAATTTAGAACCATAGCATGTTCATAAAATAAAACAGGTATCTATCTGACAAATCATATGTCAGTCAATATATTACCAACTGATCACACAGGCCTATTTGCAAGTGTTATCAAAATGTTATCAAATTGTATTCATTTGTATGTTGGAAACAAAGAACTGATGAACATTTCAAATTCACTAAGTCAAGCCTTGACGTTCATACTTTTCTCCAAGCATTTCCAGTCGTCAAAATACCACCATTTAATGGTTTATTGTATGTTTAGTTGTATGTTAATTATCAAATTGAGCAGACAATTTTTTCCTTCTTTATTAAGCAAAGGTTGTCCATCTTAATATGATCTATACATTACTTTTGAAGCCTACCAACTGTTATGGTAACTATTATAGTTGGCATCTAGAAATGTTTTTGGTCTGCTACCATGAGGTCTTGGATGCTTCTGAACTTTTAAATCATACCTATTCTCTCACATAATAAGACTACCAACATGAATAAACCAGATATACATACTACAATAATGATATTGATATCAAAAATCATAATAAAAATAATAAAACAATAACTATAAAAATAATATAGACATATAACTATAATGCCTGAGAATCCATGCCCTCCTACCTCACCTTCCCAGTAAGATGTCATCATCAAGTTCAAACAAATCGGAATCAGAGAAACTGCACGTCGACTCTGACCTCTTCCTCTTGTCCTCAAATCTCAGCAATGTCTCAACGTTGGCGATGTCTCCGTCAAAAATTTTATCGACTTCGTCATTGCAGACAATCCTCCTATCAGGCCCATCCTCGGAAACAAACTTCTTTTCTTCGCTGGCATCACTCACGGGCGAGTACAGGAGGCTGTTCTTCTCTTCCTCTGGCATCTTGATAGCAACAGCAATATCCTCCTCACTCTTCTTCTTCTTCTTGGTTTCGGAGATGTTATCAATGGCTGGGAGCTCTGGCTTGCGGTAACACAGGGCTGCTTTCCGAACTGCACTGTTCACGTCAGCCAGGGAGTACGAAGAGGAGGAGGCTCTCTGTGATGCCCTAATCTGTGGACCCCAGAAGAGCTTGCAGTCGAGCCATGTCCCGTTGTGGATCCACGTCACCAGGGAAGCCATCTCCTGCAGCAGGTCAAATCTGCGCACGCTTGCAATCTGAAAGGGTTGTGTCAAAATGCAAAATGATATGTCATGTGTATGTTATGTGTTATGACTATGTCTGCAACATTATATTGATACACATGTAAATATAAGTGTATATATGTACACATGAATTCCATTATGGATAAATATATACATAATAATAATTATAATAGTAATAGTAATAATAATAGTAATAATAATATCAATAACAAAATAATATCAATAATAATGATAATAATAATAATGATAAAAAAATAATAATAATAACAATAATAATAATAAGTAGAAGAATGATAATAATACTAACAATGATAATAATAAAAATAACAATCATAACAATCATCATGACAATACTTATTACAATAATGGCATCAATAACAATAATAATCATAACAATATCTATCACAACCATTATTGTAATATCCCTTTCTCTTTCCTTGTAAGAGTTGAGTGCATGAATTACATGCATCACTGCAAATCCTGGAGCCTAATTCACTAAAGCAAATTCAAAGATAAAATTACTGGTAAAAAGTTGCAATTCTAGAAAAAGAGCAGCTCAGATGAGCCAGTCAAAGACACAAAGATGGAGCTGAGGCGAGTAAAGCCATCGGCACACTGGGGACTTCTTACAAATCTTGAATGATGTAATGGCTAACTAAGGAGGAACATAAGGCCCACAGGCCTTGTATGCAAATCCTATACTAGTCATGAGAACAGAAAAGAAATTACATATTTCTAAAAAGGCTGGTTTAAGCAAGCTAGTGGAGACTAGACATAGCACTCTTCAAGTTGAGTTAACCCATTGCAGATGGGACAGATTTAAGATAGGCGATGCAAGATCACAGTCAGTGTAGAAAGAAGCCAGAACTGTTAAATCTGGATTTTACTATAACTTAAAATGGAAGGAGAATATAAAACGAGTATTGTAATAAATAAGTGTCTGGGATGATGACATCATACATCACAGGAAGTCCCCCACACTGAACAGGTTATACTGACATACTATACGGGGTGCCAGTAACCAGGGAAAACTCTTAAAGAGACATATAATTCAAAAGAGAAATTCCCATGCTCATGGTATGTGCAAATCATCTATGGAGGAGGGAAATACAGCATCATGCAAAGGCAACTATGAAAACAGGCTCTGGCCCTATTTGACAAACAAAGGTGTCAACCCAATTGCTCCTAATTGCAAAAAAAAGAGGAATTAAGTGGAGCTGAGCTGTGGCCCCATCACTCACAATCAAATAATTATAATAATAATAATAATAATAATAATAAAATTAATAATAATTATAATAATAATAACAATACTAATAACAAATATGAATAATGATAATCTTAATAAAGAAGAATGATTATGATAATAACAATAACTACAGCACCAACAATAAAAACATTAATAATAATGATAATGATAATGATAATAATAATAATAACAATAGTAGTAATAACTATGAGAGAAGTAATTATAACAATAACAATAATGGAGACAAAATTCAATAAAAGGTTTATAAAGCCTCCCACATCCTTACATTACAAACAAAGAAAAAGAAAACTCATTCCATACCTGGCACGGCACATCAGCACTAAATGGTAGGAGGATAGTGGCAACTTTCTCAGTGACGTGATGGGTGACAAAGTAATGGCCCATCAGGTAGCGCAAGGCAAAGAGCCACTGGTCTCGGATGGGAGTCGTACTCTCCCCATTCAGGTTGCCTGGCACTATGAACAGGATCTTGCTGGCTTTGTTCATCTGTTCACTCGTCCAGTCATTGGGGTTCTAGAGGGTGGGATGAAAGGAGGATGACATGTACGTAGGTTGTCTACGTGTGTTGGTGCTAAAGCATATGAGCTGTGACTTTTAAGTTGTATGTGTGGTTTTAACACATACATATAATTGCTGTATTTAGGAGTGGAGTATTTATGTACATGTGTGTGTGTGTGTGTGTGTGTGTGTGTGTGTGTGTGTGTGTGTGTGTGTGTGTGTGTGTGTGTGTGTGTGTGTGTGTGTGTGTGTGTGTGTGTGTGTGTGTGTGTGTGTGTGTGTGTGTGTGTGGGTGGGTGCGTGTGTGCCCGCACGCGCTCGTGTGCATAGTTGTATTATATTTCATATACATAATTTCTATTTTAGAAATAAATCATATAAAACTTGACAAATATTCAAGTATCTCTACACATTTGGCACAAAGAGGAAAGAATTCCTTTACAGAATGACATCTATGAACTTTATGATAAAGAGAACAATCCTGTAAAACTTAAAGAAAAAAAAATATATATATATATATACATACACAGAACCAGATAATCAATAAAATAATACTCTATACCTGTGTTCCCACATCAGTGTCCACAACATATGGCTGAGCGTAACAGGCATCCTTCAAAAATCCAGCGAGTGTCTTTACTAACTCCAAACATGCACTGTTCTCTGGTAAGTAAACCAGCAGTACACTGGGCAGGTTCTTCCTCAAGGTCTCCAACAGTTCTGTTAACAAAGACAAATATGTAGAGACAGATTAATAATAATGTGACCTTGGACCAGTGTGACTGCATTGTACTATGGGACTTACAGCCACAAGCACAGGTCACCTTCCTCTTCTCCATCTCAATGTACTTTTTTTTTCATATGGAATGGTCTTAAAAAAAATGGAATCCCTGTCAGATTGGGTGTAAAGGTCATAAATAACTGATAGGGACTCTATATTACAATTCTAGGCAATTACAATATTGAAAAGGCCTGTCAGTTGGTGTATCTAAAGCTCACATTACAGTAAAATACAAAAACTGACAACCACATAAAATATTCTAGTATCATAACAAAGGAAATGTCAGCCCTAGATAAGTCATGTGATACTCCCTACTTCTGATATTAAACCTGTCTGGTCTGCAGCACAGATTTCACGGTTGCCCGTTTTGGGGTCCAAACTCAAAAATGGATGCCCAGTATCCAATGAGTTAATAAATCAACTTTAATATTACATATAAAAATAATTGCTCTTTAAACAAAAATGGTTAAAACCCTTTTCTTATTTACTGTAGTAATGACCATTCCTTTAGATTATACCAGGAGATGAATATTCTACTGTAGTAATGACCATTCCTTTAGATCATACCAGCAGATGAATATTCTACATCCATTATCATAACTGGTAACAAGATTAAATCCTCTGTAACTTACTCTTGTTTTCTTTAGTGCGATGATGAAGGGTGACGGTGAAGGCAAACGCAAATATCAGTAAGAACATAAAGCTGATTAAAATCCACATTCCCAGCTGGCTCTCCTTCACCTCTGTAAATCAGACAATGTAAATGAGACAACACAATACACCTTGCAAACAGCCACTTTATTAAATCATATATTACCTGATAACAACACTTCTTTATGAAAATTACCATTATATATGTGATAGAGAACATATAGGAATCACTGTTATTTCCACCTTGCCAAAACACCCTTCATGAAATAAGTCCTTCACACACTTAACTTACGACATATCACCCAATGAAACCACCAAATAATGCAACATACAGAAGACAACGAGGTATAAAACATATGAATCACTTCTATTATTCTTCTAGCTAATTACCTCTCTTAACTCTCTCTGGACGGGTGGTACAGTACTGTACCGCTCATTCAAAAGCCCAGTGGCCGGGCGTCACAGTATTGTGCCACCCATTTAATTGATTTAGGCCTAAGCGTTCGAAAGCTCCGGCATTGTGACATTCAAGGCTAGAATGCCCCCGTCGTGAGTGGGTTAAAATAACTTCTTCATATAACTTACCAAAGACCGGTGACAGCGAAATGTAACAACCACTGGCTGGACATTCGGGAGAGACAATCTGCACAGTGACTGCGTAGTGAGCTGGGGCTCCCCAAGAGGGTAACAGTTCATTCCAAAGGGGTGGGTAACCATCCGTCCCAACAGCCCTGGAGAGGAAAAGAGTGTGTGTTCGGGATGGGGGGGGGGGCTGTGATCTCATTTTCTCACTCCTTCTTAATGTAATTATTTGTTTTTAGAAAGCAATCTTATTGGTAGGTTAAAATACATATTTTCCATTTAAGGGTAATATCACAGGCAGATTACAATAAAGAAGGTTAAATATTTAATCTAGACATCTAGACAGGGGTAGGGGTAGGGAGTAGGGGTAGGGATAGGGAGTAGGGGTAAGGAGTAGGGGCAGGGAGTAGGGGTAGGGATAGGGGTACGGTTAGGGGTTGGAATAGGAATAGGAATAGGAATAGGGGTAGGGGCATGGTAAGAATAGGATAGGAGTAGGTATAGGAGTAGGAGTAGGGATAGGAGTAGGTGTAGGAGTAGGGGTAGGAGTAGGAGTAAGAGTAGAGTAGGAGTAGGAGTACAGGTAGGAGTGGGTGTAGGGGTAGGGGTAGGGGTAGGGGTAGGGGTAGGGGTAGGGGTAGGGGTAGGGGTAGGGGTAGGAGTAAGAGTAGGAGTAAGAGTAGGAGTAAGAGTAGGAGTGGGAGTAGGGGTAGGAGTAGGGGTAGAAATAGTGCCAATGATAAAGCATAATCAGTAATGACATCAAAGTTCATCCTGGTTACGTAAGCCTTTCACAGACTGTTTCTCTTAATAAGACAGTAGTGCATCCTAGTTCTACATCCACTAACCTTCATACTAACTGGTCCACTCTTCATATCAATTAGAATTACAAAACTGACCCAAAGAGAGAGAATAACAACACTACAAATATCTCAACCACTGAGAGTGGCACATGCTCTGTTATTATTATTTCAAGAATTAACCCACAGATGCCAGGAACACGCACTGTTCCCTATGGTTTTGTTTTATTATCTTTTTTACATGCAATTTGATTCCATGAGTGCTTAGTCACCAAGAAGTCAATTTGTAGACTTATCTGAACTGTTTACCCCATTCCTTGATTTTTTCACAATTTATTATTATTATTATTATTATTATTATTATTATTATTATTACTATAATTATGATTATCAATGTTACCATAATTATCATCATCTTTATAAAATTCCTAAAAATTATAATGGCAATTTTTTTCTTCAAAAGTCCAGGGAATGGCACAAATACATGAGGTTAGGTAAGCCTAGTCCTTGGCCCCTGGGTAACTATGTGAAGGCCCCTATAATAACAATATAATAAAAAATAATAACATTATAATAAATAATAATATCAACCAAACAAAACCATAGTGGGCAGAATGTGTACACATGCATATCCTGGAATCAATGGATTAATGCATCTAAATCGTGCAAAATATGAAATATCTACGTCTTAGAGACAATGATAATCGAAGGCAGAGAATTTCTACCGTTTGCCATACTAGCCAGAAAACAGACACATGATGCACAGAGGATTTCACTGGTGACCTTGGAAGACTTCTAATATAGTTGATTCATGTCGCATATAGATGTCTATCAATGGTTAATATAATTGTTATACTTTTCTTATTGACTGTATCTATGAATAGGTTCAAATGATCCAAACATTCCCATCATAAGAGGTAACTCATGAATATCACAAAGTAAAGGTAACCATACACATGATTTTCACAATACACACAACACAATCTTCCATTTATTCACACATACTGAAACTGAGAGAAAAAAGAGAAGAAACCTACAAAGTAACATTCGGCATAAATTTTTTAAAAATAAATAATAATAATAAAAATAATAAAAATAATAATGATATTAATAAATAATAATGACAATAATAACAATAATAATACAAATAATGATAATAATAATACTGATAATGATAATACTAATAATAACAAAAGTAATGATAATGATAATAACAATAATAATAATAATAATAATAATAATAATAATAATAATAATAATAACAATAATAATAACAACAACAGTAATATCAATAACAACAATAACATTGACAAAAACAAGAAAAAGAATACAAAAATAATAACAATAATAAAAACAAATAACAAAATGACAATAACTTAAAATAACACAAAATAATAATAATAATAAAAAAAAAAGAAATACAAACAAACAACAAAAGACCCCAAATATCCTACGTTTCTGGCTCTTGCACAACACGCGAGACAAGCACGCTTTGATGGAGACATTGCAGGTCTGCATCCAGACATTTCACAAGCGAAACGTTGTAGGAGAGCTTCCCGAAGGGTGCGGATTGTATGGTCACGGGCAAGTGCGGGGAACGTTGGATATGGTCAAGGTGCAGGAAGAAAAACACATGCCAGTCTGGAAGCTTGGTGTTGCTAGGATCTGCAAAATTTTGGGTGTTGAAAGATATCACTGATATATTCTTGTTTTTCTCCTTTTTTCTTTGTTCCTTTCTTTGTGTGCGGATGTGTGTGTTGCGTGTGTTCGTGAGACTGTGTTTGATTTTTGTGCATGTGTGCTCACATGTTATGTGCTAATGTGCTTGAGTGCATGTGCTAGTGTGCTTGAGTGTGTGCAAGTGTTCATATACATGCATATATGATCTACTACTTCATTAAGGAACTATATTTAGGGAAGGATCTAGTTCCTATGAATAACTTCTTTTTAATTCTAAAATCTACTAGAAACTTTTATGTCTATTCAAAATGAATGATAATAAACAGAAAAAAAAACTTTAGTCTGAATTTGTCCCACTTACTTGGACTATTTAAGGAAAAGAAAAAAAAAATGAAAATTACAAGAAAGGCATGTCAATCAAACAATTTTTGATATGTACAAAATAAAAAGTCCAACAGAATCAACTGAAAAAGAAATTTATAAGTACTTAAAATCATGCTTAACTAAAAGAAATCTCATTTGCAAAACCTTATGCATTATAAATCATTTATTGGATACTTTCTTGAAATTTTCTTTCTCAGAGTGGTTATTCTCTGTCTTCATACTTATATTATATCAATATAAATACAGTGACTACTTTGACATATCAAAAAGGTTCTAAAATAACCAAAAACATTTATAATCATAATCATACATTATATGATTATGTTGTAAGTAATCCCTAATATTATACTACTTCAATACCTATCTTATAAATTAATGATCTTAATTGATTTAGAAAGGCTATCCCAAAAAGTTTTGCAACATAAAGCAAAATCAATAGGAAGAGAAAATATCTTGCAACATGTTTCATTTATACCCTACCACTACAAAAGAGGAAATTTTCAGGCTCATGCTTCTAAAATCCAATAAAGTAATTTAGAAAAAAGAAAGAAAGTAAGTTACTGATTCTCATCCCTTTGGACAAGACAAAATCAGCAAAGAACATTCAAAGGTAAATATAAAATTGATAATCATGGTGCCAATGCCACTGATACAAACACTATGGGTTCTTGATTTTATAATCTGAGAGGAGCCAAGTGACAAACCTCAATCTAATTGGCACAACAAATATGAACAAAAAGAAAAATACAAAATGCAAAACCTTTGGGGATAGCTGTCCTCTAACAAAAAGAAACTATCAAAATAAATTAAAATGTGCACTACTCTAGCTAAAAATCAAGTGCTATCCTCATTGTGTCCCCAAACAGAGACCCAAAATCTGAGGACTCACTGAAATTCTCCTTCCCCGGCACCCTGAAGCCAAAGTTACCCCCCGTCCCTCGGTCTGTGATGATGGACAAGTCATAGGCTTGGTTGTAGTTGCTATTGAAGAAGACACAGTCCCACATCAGTGTGTCTACCAGGGGGAGGGTCACGTTGGACAGTGTGAAGCTGCGGCAAAGAGATTCAGGGTTCTCCCGTCTCCGGTAGCGAAAATTCAGGTCTGCAAAACAGGTGTATAAAAACTATAAGGCTACCAATGCTACAGATCTACCTATGACTGCTTTGTCATTTACAAACAAAGTCCATTACAATCATTCATAATTCTACCGATACAAAATCAATATTTATTTACATATGACAAAACTCTAAACTCACCTCATTTTATGCCTCAATCATAAAAAAAAAAAAAAAAAAAAAAAAAAAAAAAAAAAAAAAAAAAAAAAAAAAAAAAAAAAGGAATTAAAAAACATGATACCTGTTTATCATTTATGATATATAAATAAATATTTCCACCACTCAAGTAAAATAGAATATTTATCTAAATTGGAAATGACATCTTCCAAAACAAGGAACCAAAAATGACCCAATCCACATTACCCCATTAATTAAATAACTGATGACGGCCCAGCACTTACTCTGCCAATTCGGTGAAACAAAAGTCAAGTTCAGGGCGGCTCGTTCCTCCATCCACGTGTTGTAGAAATACATCCGCAAAATAAAAGGCAGTTCGTCAGGTGGTGCAAGGTAAGCTCTTCCGATGTAGCAATCTGTTGAGAAGAGTCAAGTCATATGTAGACAGAGACCCAAAACAGTAATTCTGGTCCTCAAACGTAGTAAGAAGGTATATAAAGGCTTTTTATCTTCTTAGTTAGATTAATTTCATCTCTAGCTACCACTTTTTTTCATTTTACAATAATTCATAACAGCTATTGTCTTGATTGGCAAACAGATAAATAGGTGCCACCTATTATATATTTTCTTCGCCGTCCAAAATGACAATAAAGATAATACCATTGCCACAACTCTAGGGAAAAAATTAACCCATCGTAGACAGGAACAATTTTGCTGACCCCATCCTCAGGATGGGGACTAGTGCCTTCTGTGTGGCACCCCAGATGGGTTTCATTTCAGAATGAGGAAACTTCGCACTCTTTCATTCACTCATTATAATCCTAGAGCCATGTTTGTGCTCATATTTGTTTGTGT
The DNA here is from genome assembly GCA_017312705.2 of Penaeus japonicus. NCBI lineage: Eukaryota > Metazoa > Arthropoda > Malacostraca > Decapoda > Penaeidae > Penaeus > Penaeus japonicus. The sequence goes on from BOPN01001334.1 coordinate 194,324, forward strand.
TTAAATGTATTGTGAGACTTATATGTGCCATATGGCTTTATTAACCTTATGGCGACGGTGCGTCACATTCGTGTGACACAGCTAAATTCCCGATGCCGGGCAACATGCCAGCGTGATGTTTTCAAGGCGTAGGGGTTTTCGCGTAGTGCGTGCCCCGTCGGGAAAGGGTTAATGTTGCAGTAGCCTAAAATTATAGCACATCAGCTCATTACGTTCTTTATGCTCAGTGTGATAGCATTTTTATGGAATGACAAAAAGCAACTTCATTCTCCTTGTATTCAAGTATTCTCATACACAAATATAAAAGAAATAACTATACACAGTCTAGATCCATGAAGAGATGGGGAAAGGAAGGAAACCTGTGTTTAGGACCCTGGACATGGTCTATGTCACCTTCCTCTTCTCACTCTGCCTGCACATCCTACATCGCTGAGCAAAATGTTAGCATCTGAAGATAGTGCTTGATAGAAACCATGAACAGGTGCCATTCTTTCCTGTTGGTGCTAGGAGCGAGTGGTGCTATCTATGTTTTGAATTCTAAACTAAACCTATTTTGCTGAATATTATTACAGTAATATAGAATATTATTAAAGTAATTATGACTACAATATTTTAATCGTCAGTCAGTAAATAGTTATTATCTATAGCACAATAAAGAAACACAGTGATCCACTCTCCCGTTACATAAAAAATTCCATGATAATTATTGTCATGTATGTCATGACACCTGCCGTCAAGCAATAAACTTGTGCGTCTACTATGTCATGACACGTGTCCACAATGGGTTAACAAAAAAAATATATATTTTATGAAAATATATACAGATTAGAGATGAATGACAAAACACTCTACAATGTTGATATAATGTTAGGACAAATAAAACAGGTTCCTGAAGATGACATCCAGGAGGATTTCAAAATTACTGTCGTAGTTTTCAATAAACCTATTTTGTGAATAGTGGGTTTTCTAATAAAGATACCAGACCTAAAAGATAAACTTGGTACTTGAAAATTGTCTCCTACAAACCCTAACCACAAGGTAAACTGTCTCTAGTGGTACTGGACAAAAAAATAATTATATAAAAAAAATAAAATAATAAAAGTATAAAAATCCAGCATTTTCTTTTTATTCGAACTGATAACATATCCCTTACTATTTCTGTGAGACATCTAGTGCTACAAATACTATAGTTAGTTTTGTAGAGATTTCCTTGTATCTGGTACATCTCGGTAAATAAATTTATATGTGGAGGATAAGTTTAGTATCTCAAAATATCACTGACACTAATCAACTCTAAAAGATACATATACCAACATGCAAATAAAAATGGAAATAACTTCAACAAAGAACTCAATGGAACTTCATATTACCAGGAAAACCAAGGGGACAGGAAAACCATGGAGCAACATGAGACACAATACAGAAATCAAGATGGAAATGATAATTATAATTACTATGATATTCACCAAAATAGGTTTAGAATAAAATCATAAACCCAGATGGCACCATTCTCTCCTAGCATGACACAAAGCCTTGATGGTCACTACAGTCACATCCACAGGAAATTAAATAAAAGAATCAAATAAAAGAATGTCAGAGAAAGAAATTAAAAAGAAGGAAAAATATGGAAGAAAGAGGAAAATTAAGAATAAACAACAAAGCCAAACATGAAAGTTAGCACTCCTCTGCATTCATATCTGTCTCGTACTGTTCTTATTCAATAGAACAAATATATTCAAATCAATGAAAGATGCAAAAGTCCTTCCCCTCTAAAGGAAAAGAAATGCCTCAATCATAATTGATGATGGTACAGAAGTCAATCAATCATTTGGGGAATAAATAAGGTCATACTATTTTATCAAAGATAAAGCTGAGAATAAAGGCCCAAAAGAATATTTATATTCCATACAAGTATCACAATAAAATCAAATGAAATAGAAATGTAAAGACATTCTCAGAAAAGAACACTCCCTATCACCACCAAGGAAGGGAGGATATTACATCAGCAGAGCCAGAGAACACTCCTTATCACCACCAAGGAAGGGAGGATATTACATCAGCAGAGCTAGCATTACTAACACAAATATTTCTGACAAAGGTCTATGTTGCAATTGCCTAACCTGATGTTAAGATTCCTTTTTCAATATTAACCCAATCCCGACAGGCCCGGCAAGAAGTGGCAACCCCTATGCCGGGCCTATGCAATATTGCATCGGGAACATCACACTGGTGTGTCGCCCCGTCATTAGGCATTTAGCCGTGTCACACAGGTGTGACACACTATCATCATTGGGTTAAGAACACTGAATGACATCAACATAGTACCAGTTACATGGCTGCCTGTAAGCTTGATCGTGTTTTTAAACATGATTTGAAACTGTGAAAGGCTGCGAAAATAATGATAGGCAAATATTTGAATCAGCACAACAAATAAAAAGTCAATGTAGTGTAACCAAGGAAATAGACAAACAGACAAGAAAATTGGCAAGAAAATAGGTCTTTTGCCTATCAGTAATGTCTGCACTAATCTGCACTTTTTCCCTTCATATAACCCACATTCTGTTTCCAACTGTAAAATAGTTCTGCTTCATACAAAGCCAATATCAAAGACCCTCAGACCAGTGGGAAATCAGAAAAGTAGCTACTGTCTACAGTTTAGAACTGAACTGAACTGACTACCATCTGAGTCTTTACTGTAGGCACCTCAAGGAAACTAGTAATCCTTTCTCCTTAGGAACAGTTGCACAATGGGTCCAGAAGGGAGAAAGAATGAAGGGGACAAGAGCTGCATAGCAATATTCTCAGGTACATACGAGGGTATGTGCATGCATAAGCTTGTGTGTTTGTGTGGCATACATACCAAAATAGTAAATAATAATATACTGTTCTATATCTTCATGTAAAGCTTTGCATGTGTAGCTCTCATATCTGCAGGTTAAATCATCAACAGCAACATGTAACAATATCTTGAAGGCTGTAATTAAAGTGTCAGTAATAGCCAATGACATGCATACATCCCATTAACCAACAAACAAGTCAGCCAAACCCAGTCGACCCAAGGCAGAACCTTAACATTTAGCATCAGTATAGCCCACAGCTGCTACATTTTAATTTGGATTTCAACCACACAAATTTGCTCCTGAAATTTAAATAAAAAACATTATATCGATGCTTTTC